>RJWM01019659.1:0-38709 GCA_004363535.1 Dasyprocta punctata | reverse complement strand
TTACACTTTTCACTGATATCAATATGTGCTGCAGTAAATAGTGGATGGACAACCCATAATGATTATCTGCCTCGAGGAAGTAGTCTCACTGAATGTGGGAATAGATCACTGAGATGCTGATTACTTAAAACAACTGATAAAATATGAATTAGTCAATTAAGTGAAGGTGTTATTAAAAACTGGATATGAGGATTTTCAGTTTCACCAATCACATACAAAGAACTTGAATATTGTGATTCTTAGTGCATAAAAAATATGAAAGAGTTAAATCTAGAAATTTTCCTAGAGATCAGAAAACTGAGGTCTAGCAGTTAAAACACTACCCTGAAATATAGACAGAAAGTTAAATCTAAAAGTCTAAGGCCAAAATCCTGCATCCTTGAGACACAAGCTGGAAGACTCATAAATCACTAGCGACACTTTAGTTGTGAATCTGATGAATTGCTGGTCTTGAGTGGATCATCTGGCAAATGATAATCTTCCAGGAACTGTAGTCTTAAAGAGGCCCAAATACTTTAGTGAGTTGTATTTCCAGAAACACCTATGATCCTCATGATGGATGTGTTAAGAAATATCAGATAGAGAACAGAGAAAAGACAACTGTAAAAATTGTGAAATCTTCTCAGTCTTCTCCTGCCCAGACACAAAGATTTTATTAGATTCTTATCTAACCTACTGAAAAAATATTTAAACTGTTCAGGTCATTGTAGTGGACTGGTAACTGGTGGTCAATTTAAACATCAGCTGAACTGAAACAGCGTGGTGCCAATGTGGATGGCCTACCTGAGGATTATTGCCAGCATAAAAAGGAGACCTGGAGAAGAACAGTAGCATTGTGAGTTCTCCTAAGTGTTTTTGTTTGGAGCTGTTGATTCTCCTGGAGGAGCTTGTCATGCTGGCTCCCCTGATATGAATTCAGCTGTTAACACTGCAGGAGCTTGGGACCTTGTTGCTGAGAATGGCTGCGGTTCACTTTGGGGGAGTTTTGGTCCTTACTTTGAGCATCTCTTCCTGGTTCCAGAGGGGAAGTTATGTGCTGTTTAATCTTCAGGAGAAGTTTCTCACGCTGGATTTCTTATATGTACTCAGTTGTTCTGATTGTCAGAGCTTGGGACTTCACTGTTGCTGAGGATGGATATGGTACTTTTCAGGGGAGCTCTAGTCCTTATTTTGAGTGTTGCTTCTTAGCTCCAGTACAAAACCCTTGGCCTGCAGGTGCAGAACCTTCACCCCACTGGGTACACTTTCTAGCTTCCACTGCTGACCTTTGCTCCTTTCCATCACAGATCTGTGAAACAGATTTGCATGGGTCATTGTCATGGGCTCTGGGTTTTCAGATGAACTCATGCAGATTATTGCCATAGTATACAGGCCCTCGACTGGATTCTCTAGATCATTAGGATGTGGGCAGATTTCTTGCACTTTCTTTGTATTTGACTCCTTAGGTGGCCATTATAAATAATTATGTGTCCTAAATGTAATTTTTCTCCTTGCAACCCCTGACTACATCAGTCATCTGCATAGCATTTTTTCTCCTATCTAAAAGTGAGGAAAATTGGGTAAAAAATATTTGTGAAGGTCTAATAACACAGCTTAAATTCATAGGTGGCCATTTAATCATAAGATTGTAGAAGACTTGCTGTGGTGCATTAATTGTCAACTTGTAACACCCAGCTGAACTGAATCAGCTATGGGTGTGGATGACCCACCTGAGGATTGCTGTAAACAGTATAAAAAGAGAGCTGGAGGGGAAGAGAGTGTGTTGCTTATTTTCCTGGAAAGACCAGTTGCACTGATTTTACTGACATGAACTTGTCTGTTCTCATTTGATCTTGGGACCTTGCTGTCATTCTCACTGAAGATGACTGTGATTATTTTCGGGGAAGCATTGGTCCTTGCCTTGAAGGTCAGTTCCTGGTTCCAGTGCAGATCCTTCAGCCTGCTGGCACAGATCCTTTATTCCCCTGGCTCAGACTTTCTAGCTTCCACCTCTGACCTTTGGGCCCTCCCAGTGCAGGTCCTTAATTCAGAATTGCCTGAGACATTGTCATGTGTTCTAGACCTCCGGTAGGACTCATGTACGATGTTGCCATGGGCTCAAGGTCTTCAGCTAGACTTACACACGACAGTGCTGTAGGATCCAGGCCCCTCAGCTAGATTCTTGGTGTCTCTAATGTATGGGCAGATCTCCCAGAGTCTTTCACATTTGACTCTTTGGGTGAATATTATAAAATAATTCTAGAAATTGTGTGTCCTGTGTTAAATCCTTTCCCTTGTAAACCCCAACTTCAACACTTGCCCTTACCAATAATTTACCTTCTAATTTATAAGGTTCCACTAATATAAATTTACATTAAAACAGAAAACAACAAAGTACAGATGCAATCTAAAGAGAAGACAAGTCTAAAAATAAAAATGATGATGAAACAATTTTGTTACATAGAATTGAACTCTGGTGTTGCAGTGGGTGACTGCAGACAGTGTAAAGGATGAAAAAGACCACACAGAGGGGAAATTTAGGTCACTTCATGGAGAGACCCAGTGGGGCTATTTCTCAAGGACACCCAGATATTAGGGAGCCTCTAGTGGAAGGCAAAAGAGCCCTGATATTGAGAGATCTTTGGATTTTATTTAGAATATCAGTGTAAGAGAAAAGAGTAGAAGAAACTGTTTGGGCCAGCAGCTGTCTCAAGGTTAAGCAGTTTTACTAGGGAAAAGGAGAAGGACAATGGGCAGACGCAACGTACTTCACTAGTCTAAAATTTTTACTGTTTAATCATTCATCCATCTCAAGTCCTGCATGCTTGTTTCCCACAGTTTAATTATTTCTGTGTTTTGTCACATATTTTAATCATTCACTTCTCATAGAACCTGTGTGCTTTTATCCCACAGTTTAATCTTTCAAGTTCACCGTTCATTTCTGGCCAATTCTCCCACACTTTGGCATTTTAATACTGCAACAGATTCAGCTGTATCCAGATTCAAGCAGATCAACATAAAAGCTTACATGAAAAATCTGTTAATTAGCTGGGAATAGTGGCCAGTACTGTAACCCTTAATGAGGCTGAAGCAGGGATATTGTCTGTTTGATTCCAGACTCCAGACTCAGCACTTCAACCCATAGCAAGAACCTCTTTCAAAACTAAATAAATAAATGAACTAAATAAAAATAAAAAAGCTGAGGGTATAGATCAGGTTTAAGGCCTGGGGTTCAACTTTCAGTGTTGCCAAAACAAAAACAAATCAAAACCAAAATAACAAAAAGAAAGAAATAGTATATCTGAAGAATAAGTCAACCTTTCAACAAAACAATCACCAGGAAAAAGAAAAACTATTCTCTCAAGAAACAGAAATGTAGATTTGAGCATTTATATAGTTTTTACTTTAGTAGTACATTTTTTTGTTTTTGTTTTTGTTTTCGTTTTTTTTCTGGCACCTGGGATCAAACTCACAACCTCGCACCTGCCAGACAGGTGCTTAAGCTGCTGAACCAAACTCCCGGCCCTAGTTTTTTGAGGCAGGGTCGCACTATGTAGCTCAGGCCAGCCTTGTGCTCCCATTATAGCCCAAGCCGGCCTCGAACTCACAATGCTCCTCCTACCTCAGCCTCCCGAGTGCTGGGATTAAAGGTGTGCACCACCACACCCGGCTTTAGTAGTACATGTTTCCAATGCACAGTGATTACTTTCGTGGTAGTGGATTAGTACATGTTCATGACACATTCCAATTTCCTTCTTGTACCCTGTCCTAACCCCCTTTCATTTTTCCAGAGTCAGATTAATCTATTTATATTTTAGAAATTAACAGTATCTTTTATTAATAGTCAAAGACAGAATCATAGGATATGTTGCAACAGGTAGGAAATTTAAGCACACACCAGAAAATGTTAGGAAAGAGCCAGAAGGATTTTTTAAAAGGCATAGTAAACAAAAATAATGTCATAGGTTTTGCAGTGGACCAGATACAGCCAAAAAATGAATCTGTGAGCTTGTAAAGTTACTTATATGGAAGTAAATTGACAAAATCTTTTAAAATCAAAATGTAAAATGAAAAAGGAAACTAAATATTCAAGGATTGTGACACAGTTACGTGAGGTATAATATGCATACTGGTAAGAACAAAGGACAAAAGGAAAGAATAGAGAAGAAATATTTGAAATAATAATTTGAAGAAATAATAAAAATTTTTCAAGACTGATGACAGTTACCAAACCACATATCCAAGTAAAATAAATACAAAAATAATATAAATTCAATCATATCATCTCATTTCAAACAGTAGAAAATATGAAATAACAAAAAATAGAAGAAAATGAAACATAGAGGGATTAACTATGAAGCTAGAAGTAAAAGAATAATCTTTTCATCACAAATGACATTCTAGAAATGAGTGCAATGGTACACTGAAAGTGCACAAAGCACAGCCAGTATACAACGTGTGGCATAGAAATTACTTTCAAAAACAAAATAGAAATATACATTCTATTCAAACCGACATGTGATATTCATCCAAATAAAAACATTCTGAATCATAAAACAAAGCTCTAAACACACACCAATAGCAATAATTGAAAGCTTATTTTTAGATCACAATGGAATTAAGCTAAAAGCAGATAGAAAAAAACCCTCAACTATTTGGAGATTAATAAACAAATTCAAAATAATACATGAATTATTAGAAAAATATCAAGAGGAATTAAAGGGTATATTAATTTGATCAAAATTAAAATGCAACTAATCAAACTGTCTAATGTGCACCAAAAGCAGTATATAAAGGATGCCTGATAGCATTGTTACATATATGTTTCTAAATTTAAAAAAAGACTAAAATAAAAACACTTTACCTTAGGAAATTAAAAAAAGAGAAGTAATTTAAGTCTAAGGAAAGCAGAAAAATATAAAGTAATAAACATCAGAGCAGAGCTGAAAATGTTGAAAACAATAAAGTAAATGTCTTAGTTACTTTTCGCTCACTGCTAAGACAAAATACCTGATACTCAAAGTTAAAGAAGGAAAGGTTTATTTAACCACAGGTTGTAGAGGTTTCAGGCTAAAATCAACTGGTATTAAGGCAGGATAGCACATGGTAGAGGGGCAACAGTTTATGTTGGTGGAAGACAGACAAGCAAAAAAGAAGAAATAAGCCTCTTTCTGCCCCTTTTATCTTATGCAGACTTCTGGAATTAGGGCAGTGCTAATCTAATCAGTGGACTGATCAAACAATCATTCATCCTTAATCCCAGCATCCTTAATCCCAGCACTGTACTATGAATCAGTCATGAATTCTAGATTCAGCTACCTCTGAAAAAGCCTGCCCCAATGACTACATAAGGCATTGGGGGGACATCTAGATACAAACCAGAACTGTAAATAAAACCAAATACTCTGTGGAAAGATGTAAATAAAGTTGATGTGCCAATAACCAGAATAAGAAGAAAAACAGAGGACACTGACATTGATTTCACTATTAAAGTCTACCAAATATTAAAGGAAAAATATGTTATCACATCATCTTACAGAAAATAAATAAGCAGAGAAAACACTTGCCTTCCCATTCTGGAAGGCTGTCATCACTAATAACAAAGCCAGAAAAATACATTAGAAGCAAGAAAAATTGAGACCAATACCTCTCGTGAACGTAGAGGTAAAAATTTTCCAAGAAGTTTTGGCAAAGGAAATCCTGTGGTTTACATGCCATGACTACAGGGTTTATGCACTTAAGAAAAATTGGTTCAGTTGTGGAAAGTTATGTAATCTATCACATCAACAAAATCCTCCAAATATATATATTGACACAGAAAATCATTTAGCATAATATAACATGCACTTATGGTAAAAACTCAGAAAACGAGAAATGCAGAGTAACCTTCTGATCATGATAAAAAGCATTCACAAAAATCTTCCATTTTGCATTACATTTAACTATAAAAGAAACAGTGCTTTTCACCTGAAATAGGATAAAAACAAGCTTGTTTTCTCTTTTCTTATTTATGTATTTACTTATTAATTCAGAGACAGGATCTTGTTATGCAGTTCAGGTTGGCCTTGAACTCAAGGAAATCCTCCTGCTTTAGCCTCTGGAGTGCTGGGATTACATGCATTCATCACCGTGCTCAGCCTCTTATTCTACTCTAAACTTGAATTACTAAGGAATAGAATAAGATAATGAAACAAAATGTACACATATTTGCAAGAGGAAAAATAAAACTCTACTTTCTACTGATGGCATGATTGTCTATATAGAAAATCTTGAACAACAGATATTCTTATATAACAAAAATAAAAATCGTAATTGAAAAAAATTAAATTACAAATACCTCAATTCAAAAATGAACGATTTATTTTAATTAAATATGTATAAAATCTAAATGGAGAAATTGTGGAACAGTCATAAAAATTAAAGTTGTAAAGAGTTACAACTGGGTTGGAAGGATCAGTATTTCAAAATGCTAAATCATTCCAACTTTACCTACAGATTTAGTGCCATACTATTCAATAAAAGCCCACCACTTATTTTATTATTGACATAAACTAATCCTGAAGTGTGTATATTATGCATATGTAACACAGAATGATGGATAAAATAGTGAGGAAAAGATTGATCATATCTGCTTGTAAGGCATACTTTAAATCTATTGCTATCAAGACAGTGTGGTATTAGTCAAAGAATGAACAGATAGATTATTGGGACAGATAAAAATGCCAGAAATAGATCTGAGCAAGCTAATCTTTCATAGCAGATAAGTGACAGAAAAAGATAGTGCTAGAAAAAGTGGTGCAAATTTATGTCCATACTTAAAACAAATAAATCACCCACATGTGTAAATATTGCATTTTCTCCGTTGTGAGAAACTAAAAGTGTAGATAAGGATTAGAAAGTATACTAAATATTATTAAATAAGATGAAAATGTTTAGCTGGGAAGGGGACCAAGGGAGGCAGGAGGAGGAAAAGAAGGAAGGAAAAAGAAAAAAGAGAAAATAAGGAAAAAATGAAACCAAAGTTTTCGCAAATAAGGATGGGAAGAAGGCCTGAAGAGAAGAAGGGAAATGGGGGGAAAAAAAGATACTCAGATACATCATGTACAGGTACAAAGTTCCTGCAATGAAAGTGAACATTGTATGTATTTAAATAGCAGCAATATTTTTATTAATAAAAAATTGACCAAGAAACAGAACTGACATTTTCAGAGAAACTGATTTAAAATATGCATAGTTGTAAAATGCAATATTATCAAACTCTAGAAGAGATGCATGAGAAACTCTAGTGGACTTTGCAGGTTAAAATTAGTTTTGGTACAATATCAAAAATTACCCATGAAAAAAATTAAAGTTTGATGTTGCCGAAGCTAAAAACTTTTCTGCAAAACACACTGTCAAGAGAATAAATAAAATGTTTTGCACTGTGAAACAATGCAGAACATTATGTGGTAAAGGATGTATGTGGAAGCCATACAAGCAACTCTTAAACTCAACAAAAAGTATGCAAGTCAAAAGTAGACAAAATATATAAACAGGTACTCCAACATAAATGTATGTACTTGACTGCATAAGTAAAGGAAATGATACTTAATATGATTTGTGATTATTAAATGTTAAATTAAAACAAAAATAAGATACCACCACCTACCTAGTAAATGGCTTAAGTGCTAAAGTTCTAAAAATACTGATTATGGATATCGCACTGAAAAACCTGACATCAGCAATGAATGAGAGCCCATTCAGTATACTATTCATTAATTACTAATTTAGTTTCTTGCAAAGGGAAAAATATTCTTACTACAGTATTGAGCAACCATGTCGCTCGGGATTTGTCCATCTGATTTGAAACAGTGTCAACATAAAAAACTCACCCTTGAAAATGTATAGCTATTTCTTTCATAATCATCATATGCTAGAAATACTAAAATATTTTTGGTAGCTTAATTTGTTGATGAACTGTGGTATGTCCATAAAGAAAAAGAAATAAGCTATCAAGCCACAAAATAAGTGGGTAAATCTATGTGGAGAGTTGTAAGTGAAAGAACCTGTGTTAAACTCTACATACTATTTGAAAAACACGAGAGCTGGTGATCAGTTATTTCAGGAAGCGAAGGCAGAATGAGCACATGTTAGAGGGCAGCCTGTGTAATTTAGGGAGACTCTGCCACAAAATTTTTTAAAAAGCATAAAAATCTGAGGATATAGCTCAATGGTAAGCCATTGTGGAAGAGCCAAAACTTGAGTCATGATAAAAATATCACTTGCTCTCTGGAGTTTGGTATGGAGCTGAGACAATTGAATAGGTGAATCACAGGGGAATTTAATAATGTAAATTCTGTGTTGTTGGATATTGTTGGCTCATAGTGCACCTACAATATCATGCATTTGTCAAAGCTCGTTGAACTTTATGGCACAAACAGTGCATTTCTTGTGCCATTTTAGTGGCATGTAATTAGAATCAAACCAAATATAGCTGCGTTTGTTAGTTTGTCTGTTTTACAATATTAAAGACTGAACCCAGGGAATTAATGTATACAAATGTGTGCATGTACAAATCAGTGGATCAAAGAAAGTGTATAGCAGCGTATGACAAAAAATTCCAACTGTTTTACAAGTATATGAAAGCTCCTCATTGAAGGGATTATGGAGAAAAGTTGCTGATCTGAATACCCTTTGAAATGAATGGAATCTGTAAGACTAAGGGCAAAAAAATTAAGTACGACTGATTTGGTAAGCTAGTCCATAATGGCTCATGTTAATAAGTCTGATATTGTTGATTTTATATACTGGAACTCAACTAGCAAAATAATAAGCAGATGGATGACAGATGGTACAAGCCTGGTTTCTTCTTGTCATCCTTATTATGTCCCTTTGAGTACATTTTAATTTTTGGAAAAGTAAACTGAAATCAGACAACTTCATGTGACATGGAAATAAGTATATTTTGGTAGCCCGTAATTACAAACAATTCAGCACTTTAAGCAAATAGTGTATTTGAGAATTATCTCATTTGGCCCAAAGTTCTATTTGGGTTAGAATCTGCTCAATTTATCAACATTGGACACACAATTCTTTCTTTTAATAGGTATTGAATGGACCTGTGCGTGCTCTACCACTGAGCCACAATTCCATCCCTTACATAAAGTTTTTTAATAAGGAAATTATCACATGAAGAATATATTTTATCAATGTTAAGGGACAAATATATAGTGGTTTGATCAGCCCTGGCCCTACAGTGTCAAATGTTGTAGATACTAGAAACTGATTTAGGGTACTGAGTCATGTCTTGAGGGTTATCATTCTAATCAATCCAAATAACCATAATCATTACTAATCCAAATAACCATAGTCAATGGAACTCTATTCTTGGAGATCATTTGATCAGTGTAGCTGGAGATACATCAAAAATTCAAATAAAATTTTATTAAATAATGATTTTGTTAAGTGATCATTTTTATCAGTGATGGTTTTAGCAGGTCTTATCCTTGCCAATGAGCCTACAGTTTATCTAATCTCTTTGGAAGCCATGCTATTAAAGATGTGTGACTGGGAATACTAGAGAATCCAAACAAACAATATATAGAAAACTTTGAGAAGCCTAAATTAAGGAAGTGATTTGCTGAAAAATGTGGTCTTTTTTGATGTCCCTTAAAGGTTGCTACAATGATTTAAAAAGTGAGAAATTATTCTGATTGTGTTGCAGGTAATTAGGATTAAAGAAATAAGAAGCTATTCGTTGGAGGTACACGGACCATGGTACACAAGTCACCTAAAAGTATCTGCAATAGTTTTATTTTACCTGGGCATTATTATGTTCATAAACCAGATCAAATACAGAATTTACTAAATAATAATTCTAGTAAGGACACAAGACATGAAAATGTATAATATATGAGAAAATCTTTTCTCTCTTAAGTGAAAGAAATATTGTGATTTAAACTGAGGTATGGTGTGTCAATGGTTCCTCATTATGTCTGCTATAACTTGCTGTTATAACAAAGTCTATAAGGTCTTCTTGATAAAATTAAATAAAAATCAATTTTTACAAATAATGATTCTAAAGATGAGAAAACATTTTGACAGACAGGTAAGTTTCCAGTTGGTGTAAAATTCTTTGAAACTAGTAAATGAATTTGTTTCTGAAACTGTTAACATAAAAATGTCATCATTAATATATACTGAAGCTTCCAAATAGTTAAGGATGATACAGGATAATCAATGATTGAGGTGGTATAGAGTATCAAGGAGTTAGTGAAGGAATATGGTCCAAAGGAATATGATTTGTATAAGAAATTCATATACTCTGCTTTACAAAATTCAAATCATGTGTTCATTAAGAGTTTTTGCAGGCTTATTCTTTTTTTATTTTAAAGAGGATACAATGAATAAAGCCAATCAAAACAAACCAGTGTAAGAAAGACAGGGCTTCAAAGCATTACAAAATCAATGGTAGTTACCCTAATGCCTTTTGATGTCTTCAAAATAGCTGCAGATAACTTCAGACATAGTAAAAATCAAACAGAACAGAATAGAATAGAAACAATAAAAATAAAACAACTAATGCAATAAAGGACTTCAAAACAAGCCAATAGTAAATCCAAAATTGCTACCATAATATATTTTGCTATCTTTGAAATAGCTGCTCCTGCCATCAAATTTGACATAATCAAACAAAACAAAAGAGAATAAAACCTAACCCAACAAAACAATGGAAATGATATAGGACTTCCAAAACAAGAACAAAGGGAATCAACAATGGCTGCAGCCCTCAGAAGATTCCCCACTAGATGTCACACTATGTGCTACTATCCTCTGAACCTATGATCATACCACTAGCCCTAGACCTGCAATGTTAGTGAAACAACAAAGCACCACAGGTATCCAATCGCATTTCACCTCCATAGCTACCATCACAGCCTGTGTTTCTCCGGATAAGCTGGTCACCTATGGCGGGGGTGGTGGAGGTGGTGGTGGATTGGTACTTCTTGTTTGCCAGTCTGCAGACTGGAGGAGGCAGGGATTTGTCTGTTTCAGTCCAGCAGCAGCCCACGCATGGTGCTCATTCCCAGACTGGGCTTGCTTGCTGGTGTGGCCTTGTTCTTTCTGTAGGCTTATTCTCTATATGAGATATTAATAAAATGTGGTTGGAAAAATTATTTTTTAAATTAAGATACCTAAGTAACTTGCAGTAAGTTGATGCTGAGTAAGGACACAGAAGAGGATAGAAAAAGTTTAAATACTAACTGACTGTAATACATCTTTTTACACTTTGCCTACAGGTTCCTAGAAATCTTGTTACAGAAGACAGGCTAGGAGAAATAGTCTCCCTACAAATATACCAATAGCTGTACCACTGGAAACAGGATAATGACATTTTTAGGAGGATAATTCCTATCCACAGAATATCCTAAGTGGGAAGCCCATCATTTATAGTAAACAAATTCAGGATTGATTGATTGATTTGAATAGCACCCAAGAATGTCTTATAAGCTCAGTGAAAATCCTGGATATAAATGAGTATTTTTTTAGTAAACTAAAACATATCTACTATGTGACTTGATTTCAAAACTCAGCTGGAGACCTCGTATATTGATCTGAGCCACAGAAAACTTTTATGATTTGAGAAGAAAAGACCTATGAGCTGACATCCATATCTCAGAATTCTCTCATCTTCAACTCTCATTCTTGAAAGTGAATATAGTTAAAATGACTATGAAAACTTGATACTGAGTGAAACTGCTGATCATATTACTTGGATTTGCCAATCCAACCCTTTCTTATTTTGTTACAATAATCAGAAATAATTATTTAAGTAAACAAAAATGCTATTATTTACATCTGTATTTTAATATCAAAATGCTTATAAGTATAGGTATTTAATAGCTATAATACATAATTTATGTAAAATGCATTTTAAAAACTAAAGTTTTTCACTTATTTCAGATGATGAATATTTATCCATATTTTATCAGATATTGATGTTAATCAAAAGTTCATACTCAGAAACAATTCTAAGCTGATACAAAAATATTAGCATCAGCCAGAACAACAGATTTAAAGATAGAATTACAAAGTAATCATAATGACTTAAATGTCAAATGGTTTCTCTCATATGAGAAACCGAAAATATAAATAAAGATCAAAATAAAGAAAATAGAAAGCAGGAAGAGGGATTTTTTTTTTGCAACAAGGAATGGGACTAAAAGATGAAGGGATAGAAGAGGAGGTGGAGGAGAAGGGATAATAAAGAAAGTAAGGTGTGTTATGTACATATCCCAACTTCCTGTGATGAAATTATTAATTATGAACTTCAAACCTGACTGATAAAAATTAAAGTTAAAAAATAACAAAATCCTTATGCTTGCAAGCACAAAAAAGTGCAAAAACACAACATTTACAAAGGAAAATGGCATTAAATCAATAATTTTAATGCATTTACAGGATGAAAACCACCTTGTATACATATTTCTCATTTTTACTTTTCAAAGATTAGATAGCAGTATAGTGAAAACTGGGGGAAATGAGGGATACTTATTAAGAATTTCTGAAAACTAAGTATGTTAAAATTTATGAATACTCTAAAATTAAAACAAAGCCAAAACAGTCACTTCTGCTTAAGTGTCTTTATTAACCTGAAGCAGGCTATTGTATTAGATTACGAGGGTGCAGTATCACATGATATCTTAACTTCAGTGACTTAGCAAAGAAAGTTTATTCCTTACTCAAAATAACAAGGTTGAGCTCTAATTTAAAAGGTAATTTTCCTCCAATAGGTGAGTCAAATGCCCTCTTTTAGGGGTGTTGCTTCTTTCCTGTCTACTAGGGCATTGTTGTGTCCTTGTCAACTGGTGTAAAACAGGGTATTAGAGACACATCAGATATTTAAAAGCCTGGCCCTGGAATTCATGCACTGTTTTCATGACTCCTGCATTGCTGGAACTAGTCAAATGGGAACATTTGGATGGCTTAAGCATGAAGGTAGTAACTAAATGCTCCTTTATCACCTCTACATGCTGCAGAAAATGAAAAAAAGATGTGATGGATAGGTGGCTTCTTTGGGAACTAGATAGGCTTCACTATGATCTCCGAATTCTGAGTTGTAGCCTCTTCCTTGTTATTAACTTGGTATCTAAGCCTTGTGTATGTTTCTGGTAAATCTTAGCCATGATTTTTTAACTTATGACAAAGGAAATTTGAAAACCAGTGTCAAGTGTAATGGTCCACACTGGTATCCCAGCACTGGTGAAAGTGCCAAATCCTAGCCACTAGACCATCAGAAAGAGTTGAATCTAGTCTTTTGAGAGGCTGAGGAAGGAGGACTACAAACCTGAGCCTGCTCTGGTCACTTAGCAAGATCTTGACAAAATAAAATAAAATAAAATAAAACTGCCTAGACATAGAGCTCAGTGCAAGGGCCCTGAGTTCAATACCAAGGTTACACAGACACAGGCACACACACACACACACACACACACACACACACACGCACACACACACACACAATTGCACACACCAGTCTAATAAATTACCTCTAATGCCATAAATAAGTAAATAAATGCAAAATTTCTAATTTAATATATACCTATTTTAATCATTTACCATTTCATTACTGATAATTAAGGGTTAAAGTAAGCCTACTTTCAACATATATATTAGCATGTCATCAATTCAACACTAAGTACAAGTTCTTTTATTTCCAAAACTCAGAAAATTACAGGTATCTTTAGAATGTCTTCTCCTCACAAATCAAGGGTAGATAGTCTTGTACACTTTAAGTGTTCCAGAAAAAATATATTTTCAAATGATAGGAGATTAGCGAGTTGCTCCCATATCTGCAGAGGTTTTTATGGTTAGTATTCTAAACACTTCCAGATCTGAGTCAATTTCAAGAAACTGTCAATGGTAATGCCCTTTTTGACTGGATAAAAGAGCAGTAAGAATAATCTTGCTTCGTTAGCTGTTTCAAGATTAAAATGGTTTTAAAGTATAATTGAATTTTGAAACCTCCATCTATGTAGTAGTTACAGGGTTAAAAGCTTCATTAGATGAGAGTGTGCACTCCAATGCTTATAAAACACTATAATTTTACTATTTTTTTATAAACGTATTCTCTTGTGAGGGAATTAAAGTTTCTGTAATTAATTATGTAGTTCAATTTAGTTTCTTCAAAAAACTCATGTTGGTTTTATTGTACTTAATGAAATCTAATCTATTAGACACAATGATAGAATCTCAACATAATATATACAAAATTCATCCTTCCCTTAGGTCCTAAAACCAATTTAGATGTAGATGACACAATTTTATACCTTCTTTAGTATAATTTAGTTTGCATTTTCCTATAGTGCAAAATGAGCATTTTCTGTTGTGGTAAACTACAATATCATGAGGACACACATTCCCTGGGGTATAAAACACAATTTAAACAACAATAATCCTGCAATTCCTTGGGAATTGCAATTGATCTGAAGAATAAAGTTGGAAATGATATAATTATTTTCCAATTCATTTTTGATTAAAGATTTATAGTACACTGGTTTTCTTCTTAAGCATAATGTATTTGTGTATACTTAACCTATTGTAGTTAGAAAATCTGGTTATTTTCTGGAAAATATTAAAATGTTCTTACAAAACTCAAATGAAATATTTGTCTTGCAGAACATACAATTTATAGAATTATTTCAATAATTTAAATTGCTCAAAGGAAACAAAATGTAAACAAAATATACTTTAGGATGATATAAAAATCACAGCATTGCTACATTTGAAAATTACTTTGATAATGTCTAAATTAAATGAAAAATAAAGTGTCAAACTCTACAAGTATTTAACTCTATACTATATATGTGAGAAGGTGTTATGTCTTTAAGTAAATTGTTTTCAGTACATACTGAGTATGATTCAGAAGACATCCTACAAATAAGAAATTGGTTTCCAAACTAAAATGGTAAAACATATATTACTTAATTGCATTTGTGATTTTTGTTCGAATCCAAGCCATTCTGATTGGAATTAGAATTCAAGAGCAACTTTTTAAGATTAGACAATATCCATATGGGGCGCTGGGGGTATGACTCAGTGGCATGGTGCCTGCCTGGCGAGCACCAGGTTCTGAGTTCGATTCGCAGTCCTCCTCTAAAAAAAAAAAAAAAAAAAAAAAAAAAAAAAAAAAAAAAAAAAAAAAAAAAAAAACAGGAAAGAAAGTGTGCATAATTTTTCTAGAAATAAACTTCAGGGACAGTAACATGACTTCCTATATGATTGCCTAATAGACCAAAAGCCAGAAAAATTTTTTAAAAAATTATATATATGCATATATATTTCAGCATACATATGAGGAACAAAAGGAAATATACTAGAACAAGTACTTGCATCCTTGACTAACAAAAAGAGGACAAATTTGAAATTCTAAATGAGCTGAAGAAAACTTACATTCATGTATTATGAACATAAATGGTTTCCCTTAGTGTTGAAAATTTTTAGAAGCAATGATGTAGATTTCAATACACTATAATTTTAGACTGGTCTACTCTTGTTGGAAACAGTCTCCATTCTCTATAAAACCTGCATTTGGAACCACAAATACTAATACTAAGGTGATGTACTGTATTTAAAGTGCTATCAGGAGTGGTAGGTTCCAGTGTTCTTTGTTACCTATATCTTTTATTAATATTGCTCTCTTGATTTTAATTTCTTCACTATTCTAGTTATACCTCTACCATAACTGTATTTACTCAACTTTGAATCAGTAATATGCCTTTACTTTCTATTTAAAAATTATCCACATACTTTGATTAGAGAAGTTTACTGCAACGTTAATATGTTTTTCAATTTTATTGTGATTATGCTTGCTTAGGCATCACTATGAATCATGTCTATGTGCACAAGATATTTTTTTAAAAACTTCCTTATATGATACACTGGTGTGTAGAATATATCATTTGAGGTAAGAGAAGCTATTGGTTCTGGTTAGATTAATGTTCATGTGTGACACTAAAAACTACATACAGTCTTATCATGCTTGTTGCTATGCATAAAATGTCATATTATGTATAGAATGAGTGAAATAAAACACGATTTCTTCAAAAGTTATACAGTTATGTTTAGTGGAAAGAAAATTTATTCAGTAAAATGTTTACTTTTCAGGATGTACCAATAGCTATATTATTGAGTAATGCTTATTAAAAGTACCACAAAAGTAAAAGCATTTAGTTAAACATAACTAGAAAATAACAGAACACAGTAAATAAAAAATTCTAAATTTTTTAAAATTGTATTTTAAATATTTGATATTATGCAACAAATTAAAAACAGACTACTTTACAGTTGATAAATACCAGAATTATGAATTTGAATTTAAGGTGATTTTTTCCAAGTATTTGAAAATTTAATAAAATTTTACCTGTTTCTTGTTCTTGAAAAAAAATTTTTGTTACTTTTTTTTTGTGTGTGGCACTGGGGATCAAACTCACAACCTCACACCTGCCAGGCAGGCGCTCAAGCCACTGAGCCAAACTCCCAGCCCTAGGTTTTTGAGACAGGGAAGCACTAGGTAGCTCAGACCGGCCTTGTGTTTATGCTGTAGCCCAAGCCAGCCTCGAACTCACAATGTTCCACCTCCCTCAGCCTCCTGAGTGCTGGGATTACAGGCATGCACCACAGAATTTTGTTTTTTTAGATGTAGCACCAAAATCAAAGCAGCAAAAGCAAAACTGAACTAGTGAAATAATGTCAAACTAAAAAGATCTGCGTAGCAAAGGAAAGAACAAAATGGAAAGGTAATCTAGGAAGCGGGAGAACTATATACAGCTCATATATCCGATGAGGAGTGAACTTCCAAAATATGCAACAGACATGCACATATTAGTGGCAAAATACTACTACTACTACTACTAATAATAATAACCTGACTAAAAAGGAAAAGATTCAATAGAAAATTTTACAAAGACAGCACATACAGAGCCATCTGATGCATGAAAAGGTGCCCAGCATCAGTAACCCTCATCTCACTCTAGTAAAAGTGGCTATCATAAAAAAAAGCAAGTAAAAACTTGTGTAGGGAAGGATTTGAAGGAAAGAAAAGTAATGCTTGCACACTGTTGGAAGGTATGTAAATTGTTATAGCCATCATAAAAACACTATAGAGCTACCGTCAAAAACTATAAATAGAATTAACATGTAACCCAGCGATCTCATGTCTGGTTATTTTCCACAGGAAGTGAAATCAGTATCGGAAGGAGATCATTTGCATCTTCATGTAAACTGTAACAGTTTTCACCACAGCTTAGATTTGGTAATAAATATTATGTCTATGAACACATAAAGAGGTAAAGAAAATGCTATATGTCTATATGTGTATATACAGATCAACACACATACACAATAGAATATTATCCAGTTACAACTTGTGACAACAGGAATAATCTGGAAGACATTATACTAAGTTCATTACCTCAGACACAGTGCAACATGTACTATATTTACTTAATACATGCAATTTAAAAGACTCAGTCTCAGAAGCAGCAAGTTGAATGACAGCTGCCAGTGGTGAGGGATTGGAGAAAATGAGGAACCACTGGTCAGGTATGAGTTGGTTCTCAGTATCAAAGCTTAGTGACTATAATTAAAAGTACCATGTTTTCTACTTGAAGTTTGATAAAAGAGCAGATTGTAAGAGTTCTGCACACATAGCTAACTAAAGTGATGGGTATTAATTACTTTTTGGTAATCATTATGAAATGCTTATGTGTTTGAAATCATCACATTTTATTTCCTGAATATAATTCATTCTTAACTTTTCAATTAAATATTACAAAGTAGAATCTAATATTCAATTTTGCAGTGGCTAATAGTTTTAAACCTACTTATTGAAAATTTAAAAGCAATGTTAATAGCTTAATGTTGAAATTTCTTCCTCAGTTGCTATATATGTCATTTCAACATAGTTGACTCATGTACTCTTTTAAAACCTAGGATAGGAGTACTAGGAAAAGTTTAAAAAAATTCATGTTTTGCTTTATTAGCAAATTATTCATCAATACTTTACTGTGCAAGAGTGTGTTCCATTTGTGTTATCTAGGAGGCCTTACTTGACAAGTTAATTAATTTTTGTTTTGCAATTAAATACTCTTACCTCTGAAATTCTCTCCGTACTTTCAGTATGTGCCAGTTTACAAAGTCATATTTAATATTTATAAAACCTTTCAGTAAATTGATCTCTTGTTTCAAAAACACAGGTGAGAGAGAGAGAGAGAGAGAGAGAGAGAGAGAGAGAGAGAGAGAGAAAGAGTTTTCAAATATCTGGAACTCTTTAAATATGAACTAATATCACCCTTCCAATATTTAAACATATTAAACCACTGAGAAACTGTCAGTTTAGAACCATGATGGTTGGGCAACAAATGCTTCCTAGCATAAATTGAAAGGAGAGATATCAAGCTACTAATAAAATAATTTTGTTGTTCCATTATTAAATTAATGTGAGATGGTTAGTAAATCTAAAAAAAAAAAAAAAAAAAAAAAAACGAAGTGTATAAAATACACCAGAGAAATCTCCAGAAATAAGGACAATGGTTACTTTTGTCTTGAAGTGCTGGTAGCTGGTGCTGGCTGCTCCTGAAGAATTTGAAAAAAAAATCTATAAATATTTTATGACATAAAAGGAAGTCACTGATAAAGCCACACTAAGAATATTTAACAACTAGAGGGAATTCAGCTTTCTGTGTGTGATTGAACAAGCTGATTTTTATTTTATACAGTCTGACTTAATTTTTGGTAACAAAAATAAAAATGAGATTTTGAATCCTTGTGAGAAAAAGAGAGACAACGAAATAAAGAAGATAATGTTTTTCAGAAAAACTACTAGGATGTAAATATGCTAGAATCACTGTTCTACACATTTATCTGTCTACTACATGCACACAATAAAGTATGAATTAATGTAGAACTTGATTCATTTATGATTCTTATGGATGTGAAAGATAATGCACTCTATGGTTTTTGAGGACTACTGTGATTGATTCAGAAGATGTTGCCTCAACTTTTCAGCCACCCCTATGCTATTCTTGGAGATGACTGTGATTTTACACATTGACTATAAGATCAGTAGCTAAGATTTTCATATCTAAGATCTGACTCTGAAGTACTCTAAATTTTTATTTGATCATTCTAAAGTTTCTTCATTTTTCTAGCTGCCATTTTCTCCTGTGAAAAACTGTGAATAAATTTATTCATTTATGTGAATAAATGCTTCAGTCTGCCTAATTTAAGCAGCATACAGAGTAGTAATCAGAAAGTGTATTCTAATGGATGTAAGAAATATCCATATACACTCATAATCCACTATTCAAAGGATACCATCTTGTAGTGTAGCTTCTCTTTTCTGTCACTCAGATTATCACCATGCATTCTTTCTCCTCACATATTTTCCGAGTGCTTATTCCTATGTGATAATCAGTTCTGCTTTTCCTTTACTACTAAAAACCAGTTTCTTCCTTTTGAACCTGTCATCACACATGACATCCAGGATGTCTAAAAACATGGCCTGTATTTCTTATGCTGTAGCACTAAAACAATTCATTACCATTTTTGCTTGATATCTACAAGAAGTTAATGGGTCTAATATAGTCCCGTGTGTAGAATCTTTCCCTGCATGACATAACTCTTCTTAGTTTTTGGAGACTCATTCCGGTCTTTTTCTGCCTCATTATTGGTTACATGAGTTAAAGTTTGACCGTAACAACAAGAAAAAAATTCTGAGACTGGTTTTTATCATTTAATCTAAAAATACTCAGGAAGGCTAATAGAAATGAACTCATTGACACAGACAATGGAAAATAAATATAAGATACACAAAAAGAATTTATTTGAGAAATACCATGCAATAAGTAAATGGATCTATGTTTTGGAAGTCAAAGTTAAGCAACATATTCATATGATGGAAAAATATTGTTTTTATTTTTAAATGAAAAAGTATTTACATATATAAATTGGTACAATATAATATTCTGATATATGTATGTGTTGATAAATGATTAATTCTAGCTAATTAATATTCATTATCTCATATATTTCTTTCTTCATAAATTTGCAAGTTGTTGGAAATTCATCCTAGTTGAAATTTGAATATATATAACGTTTTTATTAACTACAATCAGTATGCTGATCTTAAGACAAATTTTAAATTATTTCACCTCAGAAAAGATAAATATGAATAACAAAGAGAAAGTATTTTGTGCCTTTGTACTTTATAAGATTATCTATAAATAATAACTCCATGTCCAATGACAGTATATACTTTCCCCATTTGAACTGATAGCATTTTATTGATTTGCCCACCTCACATTAAATACACTAAGTGATCATTTTATGGAAAAGTACAAATTGTATCCACAACCTCTCCTTAGATAGAAATTTGACTTTTATAAGCCAACTGTACCTCTGTCCCAATCAACTACTCTATATCTAGTATCTGTTCATAGAGTATGCCGGAACATAAGTGAGGAGAAGGGAAGAATCAATAGTAGAATTGAAGGCAAGAGAAAACGGTAGCAGTAAGGCAGAAAGATGTGTAAAAGCAGGGATTATCAGTGGAGTAGTATGTTTGAATCATACCCCATCTTTTACAAAAAAATTTGGAAGAAATGGATTTTCCAAATGGTCATAGGGAATTTTAGGACAGCTATATTTCTGTTAAGTTTATATTATACTTTAATGCTTTCAGAGAGAAAGACAGAGACAGAGACAGAGACACAGAGACAGAGAAAATAATCCTAACTGTATCATGAACTGGAAATAATCACATACCCAATATTATATTTGACTTGATTTTTGAAGTTTATATTCTATTAAATTTATTTGAATTTCAAAATGATAATCATCCATAACAAGTTTTTACCAGTCTTTTAAGAATTTTAAAGATCACTTTATTAATTAGATGAATTTATTAAATCTGCTACACTATTAGGCATAAATGTATTCTTTTTAATGAACCCTGATTACTTAAATTGAATGTTTAGCCTTTTAAAAATTTTACACATAAATTGCTGAAATTAATGAAAAAATATATATATTATATAATGTTCTTTGTCCTTGAGCCAGTCAGTCTTGTGCAATGCAGGCACATAAACAGCTGGTCATTATAAAGGAGGATGAGTGCTAAGACAAAGCTAGGTATAAATGCTTGGGTTAATAGATGAAAGAAATTTATTTCTATATAATATCCCATAAAGAAAAGATTATCTTACTGCAATGGAATAATTTCATATTTAAAGACAAGGTAGATATGTTTTTTTTTTCCCTACAAAATGAGTGACTATGCAAACAGAATTCTAGGAAACTCTCCAAAAAATTGTAAATATTTTATTTTAATACAATGACAAATGAATTTAAATTTGGTGAAAAGTAGCTATTAGTGAGAGTTTGTCTCAAAAAAAGTAACTGTTAAGTATATCTTATCTTTTTAATAAAAGAGCTGGCATTAATGTAGCAGCAAAACAAACACCAAGAGGCAAACAAGAAGTAGGACTTCTTAGCCAAATTTCTGATTAATTCAAATAAGAGCTGGTATTTTCTTTAAAAACAACAAAAAGGCAGCTAGATATTGAAATATTTCAAGCAATGAAGTATGCCTGGTCCAGTGTATTCAAAAGCTAGATAATGGCATGTGAAAGCTTTAAAAAAACAAATTACAGATATTGGAGGAAGGATAAAAAGATAATCAAAAGAAAAACATAACAATAATTACTTATTCTAAGATAATGCCAAAATGCTGGGATAATCCTAAAAAATGATATATTTAGAGTGTGTTGGGATAAAAACAATTAATTTGGTATTTAGACTTTGGTGGGGTATTATTGAGAAATATGTCTGTAGAAAACGTATAATGATAGTACGTGTGATAATTCACTGAATACAAGTACATGAATGTCAGATTAGAGCAAACAAATTGAATATCAGGCAAGATAATAGATACTATCATTGAATGACTTAGTTATAAAGAAGATGCACTAGTACACTAAGGTTGAAGAATCATGCATTGCATATAACACTTAATGAGTCAGTTCTGAAGGAACTGTTTGAAGGAAGGATAGAAAATACATAATCACTTCAATGACAGGTAAATATTTTATGGGTATTTGGTCTTCTAGAATCATCCTATGGCCATATACCTGTATAGTAACAATACACAAACATGAGGGATAAACAGACACTCCCAATAAACCAGCATAAACACAAAAATGAGTTTTTTGTAAGAATTCAAAGATATATAAATCATGTAAAAACATTTTTTTGCTCAACCCCACCAATTTCTGTAAGAATCAAGAGTGTGATGGTAATTAAGTTTCATCATGGCCTGAAGACCCAATCCAATTATTTAATTTCATTCCATGATAAATAATGGCAGTCTTTTAATTTCATACCATGGTAAATAATGCAATATTTACCTCCCAAATAAAGTTTCTATGCTGAATAAGTTCCAAAATGTATCATTTTGTGCACAACTCATAACTATCCTAAAATATTCTTCAAGAAAGTAGGACTTTAATTTTCTGCTATGTTGCCTTCATAGAATTTAAACCACACCCTGCAAGAAGAGAAAGTTACAAATTGTTATTGTAATTGATTCAACCAACCACCTCACACAAATAACCTATGACATTTTGTAATTGACATCAGAAAGTTGATGAAAGCTCCGAAAAGACATGTAAATTATTCATGAATCATATTGAACATTTCCTAAACATTGATTAAAAACATTAAGCTCCATACTACATTTTCAACTGGCCAAACAATAATTAGTAAGGACTTTCAGACACACTGGGCAGGAAGTGAATACACTTGGAGACATACTTTTTGCCAAAGTTAGTGAAAGGAAAAACAAAAATAATTTTGTAGTAGTTTAGATTGTTGGAGACCACTACAAAGTGGCTCTGAGCAGGATTTAAAACTAGCTAATTGGCTTCCTATGTTTATTCGTGAATCTGTCC
Source organism: Dasyprocta punctata (assembly GCA_004363535.1). Lineage (NCBI taxonomy): Eukaryota > Metazoa > Chordata > Mammalia > Rodentia > Dasyproctidae > Dasyprocta > Dasyprocta punctata. The sequence goes on along the minus strand of RJWM01019659.1, from coordinate 15,742 downwards.
TAGGCCTAGCCCCCTTGCCTGGCAAAGGGAGCTGATTCATAGTAAGTGAACCTCTATGAATCACTGGTCCTGGCTGAGACCTTTAGTGGCCTGTTGACGCCAGAGATACCTCAAAGGGTAAGGTAAGGCCACAGCTGAGATCGTCTGACTCCAACCTCAATTAAGTAGGGATTGTGACTGCAGGCATCTCATTCCTGCAGTCTCATCCCCACCATAAGTGTCATCATGGAGATAAGACAGTTGTCCTTAAGTGGCATTAAGTTACTACTTGGAAAAGTCTTTGGAGTGATTCCCAAGGTCCTGCTCATTTCCTGTGCTTTTCTCAGTATCTCTTCTCTTTGTTTGAAAATGTAATAAATATGAGTTGCCCAGGGAAGCCCTCGCTTTAGCCAGCAGAGACATGAACTCTGCAGAGGGTTTTGATCCTCTTGGAGTCCTAAAATCGTATCATTTGTCTCATTTATTTAAACCTTCGCCATATGCCTGTTTGGGAGATTGGGGATCTAGGCCAGGTCCCTGATATTAGATGATAATGTCAATAATCAAATTCTTTCCTAAATTTATAGATTAGTCTATATTAAATTATAAGTTTTATATTATTGTGTTTACTCAGTATTAATTTAGTTGTCGAGAGTTGTGGCAGAAAACAAACAAAGTTATAGGCAAGTGACTTTAAAAATATGAAGAAGGGCTGGGAGTTTGGCTCAGTGACTTAAGCGCCTGTCTCACAGGCACAAGGTTGTCTCCCTGGTGCCGCAAAAAAAAAAATAAAAATAAAAAATAAATAAATAAATAAAATAGAAATATGAAGAAAAATAAGCTTATTTGGGTTTAGTAATTCCTGGAAAAAATCAAAACATTTAAACTGGCTACTTTATTGCATAAACCCTTAAATTATTGGTAAAATGACTTAAAATACTTCAATCAAAGTTTGTATTCACATAAAAGCAATAGAAGCCATAAGCAGTAGCATAAAAAAAAGCAACCAAAAATCATGAAAACAGACATACCTAGAAGACATTATTCAACATGCATCAAGAACTTTCAGGAAACTATGATTTAAATGACCAAAATAAAGTGCCAGAAAACAGCCAAATAATGAACAGTTGTAGAAGACTCTCAGATGAAGAATTTAAGATAGTCATATTAAGGAAACAAAATAAGCTTCAAAAAAATCCACAAATAATTCAATACTTTTAACAGAAACTTAATGGAGTAGTAGAAGCAGTTTTTTAAAAGCAGGAAAGAAATTTTTGAGATTAAAAAAATACCTTAAGTGAAATTTAAATTGTGACAGATGCATTGGTAGCAGAGTACATCCAAAAGAAGAAACAATTAGCAAGCTTAAATGTAAACTATTTGAAAATACACATGTGGGATAAGAAAGTAAAAATAAAGAATAATGCATAAGAAGAAGCACATAACATGAATACTTGGGTTATTAGGCTTCAAAAGCAATTAAAATGGCAAAAGAGTAGAAAAATAATAAAAAATAATAATAACAGAAAACTTCCCAAATCTGCAGAAGGAAAAGATATTTAAGTATAAAAGTAACCAATCATATTTCACCCAAATGACTCTAACCTATCTTATAGTTGTATTTTCAAAGGTGAATTGTAATGATAACATGCTTATGACAACAAGGAAAAATAATTAATATATCAGGGTGTCCCAATTTGCCTGACTGCAGCCTTCTCAGCATGAATTTTAAGTACCAAAAGAGAAGATATGAGATTTCTGAATACTGGATGAAAAAAATTGGCTTCCCAAAATTACTACCTGTAGCAAAGTTATCCTTTAAAAATGCAGGAGAGAGAGAAAAAAACAAAATCTTCCTAAATAATTGAAACTGAGAAATTATATTTTCCTTAGTCAAGTCTTACAAGAAATGCTGAAGGAGGGCCAGGGATTTAGCTCAGTGGCATAAGCACCTGTATGGCAGGTGCGAGGTTGTGAGTTCGATCCTTGTAAGGAAAAAAAGACAAAAAAAAAAAAGGAAATGCTGAAGGAAGGAATTCCAAAAGAAAGAAAGTAATGTAAGGAGTAAGTGGACATGTGAAAGTATAAAAAGTACTGGTAAGAATAATTTTATACAGGAAAACTCAGAATGTTGTATTATTCTAAAGATGGTACATAAAGGATTCATAACTTTAGAATGAAGAGTAAAAACAAAAACAATAAAAATAATAAGTACACTAAAATGTAAAAACTTAAAAAATGTAGAAAAGTGTAAAACTGAACATCAAAAATTCAAAATGTAAGGAGGAATAGTGTGCAAGTAGAAAGTTTTTAATAGTATATTTTGTTTCTTTTTTATTATGTTTGCCATCATATTAATTAATTAAGTTTTCATAAAATAGTTTGTGGCAATCAAGGTATGATTTTATAAGCTTATTAGCCACCACAAAGCAGAAATACATAGCAAAAAATAGTAAGGTATCAAAATATATCATTTAAATAAATATCCTGTCCGTGAAGGTAGAGTGTAAAAGAGGGACAAATTAAAAAAGAAAGAAATTAAAAGAAAATCAGATAACAAGCTATAAAAAGACTGTTTAAAAATTTATCAATTACTACCATGAATGTAAATATTTTAATTCTCCAATTAAATGACACAGTAGCTAAATGGGTAAAACAACCAATATCCTATTATATGCTACTCACATAAACTTACTTCAACTCTAAAGACACACATAGAATCAAAGTAAACAAAGGGAATAAAACACTATATGCAAATAAAATATAAAAGAAAACAAAAGACATTCTAATATCAGATAAAATAGACTTTAAATTGAAACCTATAAAGATAAACAAAAAAGTCACTATATGATAATAAAGGGATCAACTCAGCAAAATAAAACTACCAACTAACTAATATATGTATATAATATAAATATATTACTGATATATATAATACTGATATATATATCATTATTAATCAAAATAAATAAATGGAGAGATGCACTAATACAGTAGCATACTGAACATTAACACCCCAAATTTGCAATAGTATGATTAACTAGACAGAAAATCAACAAGAACAATATAGTGAAATTGTACTTGTAGATCAAATAAATGGACCTAAAAGAATAAATATAGAATATCCCAACCAACAGCTTCTGTATACACAATTGTTGTCATTAACACATGAGACATTCTCTAAAACAGATTATATAATAGACCATAAAATAAATCTCAAAAATTATAAAAAATTAAAATCATATATAGTTTTTTTTTTAATACGCTCACAATACAATGAAGCTAGAAGTCAATAACAAGACATATTTGGACATTATAGAAGTACATACTAACTCACTTTGGAATGATCAAGAGAGAAATCAGAAACATTTAAAAAACTTCTTGCAGAACAATCAGCAGTAGGGCTATATCAAATTAAATAAGTTTATTTATAGTAAGAAAAAAGCCAACAGAATGCGGGGACATGTCATAGAATGAAAGAAAATCATTGTCAGTCACTCTTCTGATAGAATTAATATCGAGAATATTAATTAAAGAACACAAAAATATTAAAGTCAAATAACAAAATCAAAAAATGGCCAAATGAATTGAATACACACTTCTCAAAAGAAGATGTACAAATGATCACGGTGTATAAAAACATGGTCAACATTTTTAGTCATTGGGGAAATGCAAATTGAAACTACACTGAAAATTATACTGTAAGGAATATAAATTAGTGTAGTCATTACGAAAATTAATGTGATTGTTCATCAGAAAATTAAAAGGAAAGCTATCATATAATCCATCACCACTCCTTAATATATAACCAAAGGAATTAAGTAGCATCTATAAGCATACCTGCAAACCCATGTTTACTGTGGCACAATTTATATTATTCTACATATGAAACAAGTTAGTTCTCCATCTACAGCTGAAGTGCAAAAATAATGTGGTATTCTATACACAATGGAGTATCATTCATCCATAAAGATGAATGGAATTATGTCATCTGAAAGAAAATGGATTGAAATTAAGATCATCATGTTAAGAGAAATAACCAGGTCTCAGAAAGGAAAATATCATGCTTACCCTAATACTGTATATAGAATCTAAAAAAGTGGCATAATACTAGAAAGGATGTTCCTATCAGACAAGAGAAATAAAACAAGGGTAAGGGTAATGGGGATGTAAGGGAGGGAAATGTGAGCTGCATGTAATCAAAATGAGTTACATGCACACATAAAAATACCATATGGAGCTCCTTTGAAGGAATGAGAAGTAACACTTTCTTGTTTCCCTTCTGTGTCTTCTGGCAGTAACACCCCACCCCCAGCGAGGCTCTTCCACTCCCAGAACTATGCTGAAACGATTTAACTGGGCGTTTTTTCATCAAGTTGACACAATCAATCAACCATCACAGAATCTATTACTGAATCTAAAGGAATTAAGAAAACAAGAGCAAACACACTATTAGTAGAATGAAAAATAATAATGATCAGAACAGAAATAAAGAATAAAAGTGGAGAGTAAAAACAATACAAAAATTTTAAAAATACAAAATTCAATGAAGCAAATAATTGATTCATTGAAAAGATAAATATACAAACACTTAGCTAGGCTAAGAACACTCAAGTAATATCACAAACAAAAGGGAACTATTGAAACTGACAGCTTGTAAATGCCAAAGACCACTAGATATTATGTTAGCAATTATATAATAATGAAGTTGATAATCTAGAAGATTTTCTAGGAGAATTCACAAGGTAAGTCACAAAGAAGTCAATAATGTTTTAAAAAATTAATACCTACTGCCTGCTTTTGCTTTTTCTCCTCATTCTCCTTCACTTCCCTCTCTCTTTTAATTCTCTTCCTTCTCTTTTCCAAACAGGGGACTAAATGTATGACATTTGTACAAATTTGTCTATCTACCTATCTATCATTTATCTATCTATCTAACTATCTATCTAAAGTTTGAGACAAGGTCTCTATAAATTGCTAATTTTTTCCAAGCTGGACTTTAACTTGTGTTTCTCATACTTCCAAGAGTACTGGAATTACAAGCACGCACTAACACAACTGGCTATAGTGTCTTTTAAATACAATGCCAGAAAACTAGAAATCAAGAAAAGCTTTAGACAGCAAAAACATTGAAATTATATGACTACTTCTTAAACCCCATTGGATTAAGGAAGGAAGACATTATGAAGGAAATTATAAAATCTAAAGACAATTAAAAAAATTATTACATCATCAAACCTTAAAGAATACCATATAGAAGTAGACTATCAGAGCGGAGAATGAAGCAATTTCTTATAAAGAAATGACATCGAATTGACAAAAGAGTCCTTAGAATAAACAATTAACCAAACTGTACTGAGATATTATATTCAAAGTGTTTAATATTCAATCCATCAATATTACTAGGCTACCAACTTGGCAAACTTATTTTTCAAGGAGAAAAATAAAATAAGACACTTCTTAGAATGATTCTCACGTGTTTGAATCATGAAAATTTATTAAAAGAATATTTGCAGTGTACTTCAAGCTGGATTCTGAAAGGTTGATGCAGGAGGATGGCAAGTTTGGGTCCAACTTGTTTAACTTCCATATTCAGTAAGATCTTGTCTCAGTATTAAAAAAAAGATACGCTGGAGATGTAACTCACTTCAAAGACTGAGGTACTGATTTCATTTCTCAATACTGAAAGAAAGTATCTGTTTCAGGAAGAAGGAAAATGCTAAGATCAACAGCTTTGTCTCTCAAAATAACATAAAGTTGGAAAAAAAAGTTGCACTTGAGTTTCCAGCCTTTAATTATCTGAATTATACTCATCATATTCTTATTTAAATTGTTTTGATAATCAATTGAGATTGAAGATATTACATTTTCAATTTATTTAGTTATGCATGAATATTAATTTTCATAGAATCCACTTAGAATAATTGAAAGTATTAATTTCCAAAAAATATTTTAAGAGTTATCAATGAAGCTATTGTAATAAGTACAAATAAATTGCTAAAAATGGGCTTTGTAAAGTATAACATATTAAGAAGGAAGAATATTAATTGAAAATGAATGAATATGCAGTTCAAGTGTTATGTCAACTTTACCATAATTTTATCATTAATTATCAAATTAAAATGAACTATGCTGTCAATTAATTATACACTATAAGAAAAAAATCCAGCTGCATGCATTTGAGGTAAAAAATAACTAAATAATAGGCATGAATTTAAAAGCAGAACACATGAAATATAAATGAAGCAGGCAAGCACTGATCAAAAGAAAGTGGTAGAATTGTATTTATATTAGACAAAATAAACCTTATCTCCATATTTTACTACAGATGTACAATGTGTTTATGTATAGATATTTGTAAAACAGTTTAACTGAAGATTACCATTTTTATCTTTTATGTATCTAAGATGTAACTAGAAGATTAATACAACTAAATAACAAAGAATACTAAATAACAAATATAGGTAAACAGAAGGATATTTTAAGCTTTAGTACTGTTATTTTTTAAGTCATTGAAAATAAATGAAATAAATTAAAAGTTAAAAAAATAAGTCTAAAGTGAACACAGAAATGCAGAAAAGTAACTGCAGCAAAACTAGGTAGAACGCATTTTATACATACATTTCATAGCGTACTCATCTATAAAACATGTGAGGGTCTAATGTTGATCGATAAAAAATTGAGAATATTATATTACAAAAGATTAAAAAGTAGTACAAAGTGCTACCTCAAAGATAAGGATGTCAAAGGGTCAGTAAACATACAGAGTGTTTGCGTTCACTATATATCCACAGGAATAGCTAAAATGAATAAACATGGGGCTATAGCAAGTGCCAGTGAGTACGCTCAGCAAATGGAACACTAACATCACTGATGCAATGTAAATTTAAACAACCATTTTAGAAAACTGATAATATTTAGCAAAGCAAATTGAAAAATGTGTATACTCATTTACCCAATAGAAATGTTTGCATTTTAAACAAAAGTCATAAAGAAAATCAAAAGTAGCAAGTTATAACTAAAATTAGAATCAAGAAAAACATCCTTCAACAAATATGAAGTAAATAATTTATATTCCTACTACTGAATGATGGATCGACCACGGAAATAAAAACTGCCATCCTCGACCCATGAATAGATATCACAAACATAATGCAAGGAAAACAATTTAAAATTAAAGAATACACATGGTTGATTTCATTTATACATAATTCAAAAACATAGCCTATTATTTTGTGCTTTCTCATGTGTACGTTTTACTCCTAACAAAATGTTTCAAAGGTTGGCGTGATGTAACATGCCTATAATGCCAACAGTTTGGAGGCTGAGAGAGGAACATCATCTTGAGTTTGACACAAGCCTAGCTACCCAGTAAATTCAAGGCCATCCCAAGCTATACAGTGTGCCTCTTTGTGAAACAAACAAAAAATCAAGCAAACAAACAAACAACAACAGCAAAAACACAGGGCTTTGGAACAAGAAAAATTCAATTATTTCCAACATACCTAATTCTTTTCAAATAGAAGTCCAATGTTACCAAATCTCCCATTGCTTGCAATGGATACCTTCCAAAACCTCCAGTTGATGCCTGAAACCAGAGATATTACCAAGCCCTATTTACAAGTAACGTGGTACCATGGTCAGTTTGATTAGTAAGACAGTTACTAAATAACTAATGGATGCATTTATTATCTGGATTAGACACATTGGCTCAGGGAATAATTTTTCCCAGCCTGGACAGAGTAGAATGGTGCAATATTTCATCACACTACTCAGAATGGAATACAATGTAGAAAAATTTAAGGATTATTTCTGAAATTTCCTATATAATATTTTGTATAGCCGAGAATAAAACCACAGAGAAAAAAACTAAGTATGAGATGAGCACTGTAACTGTAAATAAATGTAGACTTCTGATGATTGCCAGAAAATAAATAAGCCTGTCATTACCAGCAAGTGATAAGATATTCTACAAAGGAACAATGGTGTCTACAAAAAACTTTTTGAGATTCTAAAAATTAATGAAACTGTTATGAGTAAGACCAATATGTAAACTGTAGCTTGTATTTCTACATTGGACAATCAGAGTTCACACTGTCTGAACCTACTTCTCAGAGAAAAATATACTGAAATGCATGGTTTCACACAATTTGTCTGTTATTGCCATTTTATTTTCTCACAAGTTTGAGGGTAAATCTGGTCCCTGAAACTCTGTTGCATGTTTAAGAATAAATTCATTTTATTTTTATACTGGCAATTTTTATGTTACATATTTACAATATGCACTATTGTCATTAGCATGTAAATTGAATTTCTATTATTCCTTGAGTTTGGTAAAAAATCCCATTTCAGTCCTAGATGCATTGTGAGAAATTAGTCAGTATTTCTAAAATTGAATTGAATTCTCTGAATAAATAAATGAAAAAACTAATCCTTCAATCAGAAGCTATTCTGACGTCAAAATAGTTGATTTCCTGCTTTCCCTTTGAGTCGTGATTATCTCTATTTTACATTGTGAAGCAAACTTTACTTCCTACCTGGAATAATTTCTTAACTACCCTAATGGTTTTCATCTAATCATAACTAATTCTCTTCTGGACTTCTTTAATTATTATTTATTGGGGCTTGGCTGGCGATACTATTGGCTGTTATTCCTTTAAGGTTAAGTCGTCTCTATTTAACTAGACTTCAAATTTCCAGCAAGGTTTGTTTGTGTCTTTCATTCATTTTTTGGTGTCCAGAGTGAAGTTAATTTCAGGAACAGTAATGAGTCTGGGATACATGTATGAATGGACATTTCAGAGTGGGGGAAGTTGGTGAGTTCTCAAATTCTGGAATTTAACTTAGTATACCTTATTAGTAATTGATAACTGTTATGAATCTATCATTAGTTTTACTTTGGTTTGAAGAGAAGGATCTGAGATAGAATGAGTTACTTTTGAAAGTCAAATAAAGCTGCCTTGAAGCCCCTGTTCCAGAACAGCAATCATGAATTACAATCCTATGCCTGAACTTGGAAGAGAGACTAGATCTTTAATCTACTGATCCAAGATTTTCTGTTTGATTCTTTTTCTTAAGGAGACTCAATCAAGCTGGAGGAAAATAATAATCTGTTAAGTACATATGTTATTGAATTCTAGTTTCTTAAAACTGGTCTGTTCTCAAAGAGGAGTACATTTTCCAGGTGCATTTAAATAATGTCATAGCATCTACTCCTAACAAGGATACAGACTTCAGAAAGTAACTATTTTTAAGTAAAAGAACGGGGAAGACAAGGACAAGTGACCAAAACCACAGAATGCACAGAACAGATGGTATGTTGTAGGGGCATCTTTTATATACGGAGAAGTGTCATTTTTATGTGATACAAAATAGTGTTGAAATTCTGTTTCAAGATATTTTCATGCAAATTAAATTTACTTACAGTTTAAGTTTCCATTTGATGATACCACAATTTTTTAAAACTTATATAATGGTTGCTCATTTTAGAAAATATTCTACTACTTTTGCTAAGAAACAAGATCTAGAGATGATGATTAAAACATGAAAATCTAGGCATTATTTAAACAGGAAAAATGAAACAATCATACCTGGGTGAGAATTTCTCATATATCAATCTCATATTCACACTGAGCTCAACATGCATGAATTAGTAATTTCGTCAACCCCTATAAAAAAAAAAAAAACAAAAGTGGGGATTGGAGAGATAGATAGCTCAGTGTGAATATGAGATTGATATATGAATTGAGAATTTAAAATTTATGTGACATTCCTGTTGATATTATTTGGACACTAGCATTTACTCAATAAGTTAATGCTTAATCTATATTAGATATCATATTACAGAAATAGATGGGAAAAGTATACATAATCTCTATCTTCGTGGATCATATTTTCCAACAAGAAAGAGGACTAATCTCAAATTCAAACAAATAATCATAGCTGGAAGAAATAGAACAGAAACACAAAATGCCCCAGAAGTGCACATTGGGATTTAAAGGTAATGCACAGCTTTTCTGATGAAGAGACCTTATATGTTGAAGGATGAGAATAGACAAATTCGTTCAAGCTCAGCTATGGGCAAGCATCAAAACAAAGATTGCACAAAAAACTCTTAGGCCAAGAGGTCTTCAAAACAGCCAGTGGCTGACTACAATAAACACACATACAAATCTTTTGTAAGGACTGAGTAGTGACTTTCATGTAAAAGTCTGAAAATTTGCTTTTATCCTCTTCAAAAATGTGTTTATAATAAAGTAAATTGCACTGAAAAATCTGTGCATCCTAAAAGAGTGTGGAAAATAGGATGATTTGTAAGGAGCTAGGGTGGAGGAAGAGGAAGTGATTGTGATTCTAGGTGAACCTGGACAGCTACGGAGGATTTAAAATACCTACAGGAACTTATTTAATCTTATGAGAAAAGAGAAGCAATGAAAGCGTTTTAAGTAATGGTACTCACATGATTCATTTTATTTTGAAAAATCTATCTGGAGGGTGAAAGTGTGATTACAAGCATGACCCAGGGGACACAGTGTGAACAGTTTGAGATTTAAATAGCATCTCAAGTCAGAAAGCAGGAGAGTTTTGGCTAATTTGGTAGGAAACAGAACAAAAGACATTTCAAGAATTTAGAGAGCTTGCTGTGGTGACCAATGCCTGCAAATCCAGCACTCGAGAAGCCTGAGGCAGGAGGATCCCAAATTTCCGCTCAACATGCATGAATTAGTAATTTCATCAGCCCCTATTAAAAAAAAACAAAAATGGGGATTGGAGAGATAGGTAGCTCAGTGTGAAGGTCCTGGGTTCAATCCACTTTAATACCAAAGGGAAATAAAAATAAGGACTTGGTGTTAATGAGTTTAAAATGATGGAAATGCAATATGAGTTCAAATTTAGATTTCTTAATCAGATAGAGGGTGGGGTCATTAAGAACTGCAAATAGAAAGTGACAATATTTGGTGGTAAAATCATGTGATTTCATTTACCTAAGTTAATGTGAGTCACTATCTCCTCATATCTTTTACAAATAAAGTTATTCTTACTATTAGATATGCTGAAGCATAGTCCAGGATATCTCAGACAGGCAATTGATGAGAACTGCAGTGGTTAATAGGTTGCCATTGTTGACCTCAAACTCCTATTCAAGGTTAGATGTCCAGTTAGCTGTTTGTGATGGTAAATTTTGGGTCTTTTTATTGAGTGAAAAAATTAAATAAGAGAATAAGTGAAAGAAATAAAGACAAATTGTCAACTCATTTTGGATGTTTTTACTGATTCTCTTTTTTTTCCCTCTTTTTTTATCTCTCCTTCCCTTCCCCTCTCTCCTTTTCCTTCTTTGTTATCTTCTTCCTCTTCCTCCTTTTTCCCTTCCTCCTCTTCCTTCTCCTCTTTCTTTCTGTCTCTGTCTCTGTCTCTTTCTCTGTCTCCGTATCTCTCTCTCTGTCCTCCCTTTTCTTCTCCTTCCTTCCTTCCCTCCCTATCTCTCTTCAGACAAGGTTTCACTATGTAGCTCAGATTGGCCTAGAATTCATTTTCTGCTTGCCCTACCTTCCTAAATCCTGAGATTATAGTCATGCACCACTACAGGGCATGTAAATGCCCAATCTCTACTTTTTCACTTACGGCTTGTATCTAGATGTCAAGCCAAGGCCAAGGCCTCACGTACTGATAGATGGATGTGCGATACTACTCAGGACTAGATTACTCCACTGATGGGTTTATAGCTGGGTGTGATTTGGAGAGGTGAAACCTGATAGGAAGAGGTGGGTCTCATTATATATATATATATATATATATATATATATATGGAGAGAGAGAGAGAGAAAGAGAGAGAGAGAGAGAATCCCTCCTCCTCCCTGGATGGCTGCTGTTTCCTTCCTGTTATACCTTGAAATATTTCTCCTATGGACTGAAACCTCTACAAACTGTAAGCTAAAATAAACTTTTCCTCCTTGAACTTGTGGGTGTCAAGTATTTTGTCCCAGCACCAGGAACATTAGTAAACCATATTTTAAAATAGGAAGATGAAAGACAATCATTTGATTCTCTGATCTGATCCTTTCTCATTGCAATCACATGTTTTTAAAAAAAAATCTAGAAGAATGATTTTCAGTCTTCAATATAGCTGTATAGAAAAGATGCCAGGCATGAATTTTTGAGCTCTCCAGATTAGTCCAATATGACCCCGTAAGAAAGAACCACCAGTTGAGTAAATACAAAATAAGAATCTTTTCTTTTACTAAAATTAAACACTTAGTATTTTTGAATAGATTAAAATAGTATCTATGAAACAATACTGAATAACAGAAATGTAATTTCAGGAATTATACTTGAAAATCTTATATTAGTCATATTTAAAGATATAATGAGAATCAGATGAATTTAATGTAGTAAAATACTTTTAATCTAAAACATTAGCATCTCAAATGCAGCAGATATGTAATTTATCATGGAGATATTCTGCATTCATGCAATTATACTAAATCTAAAATAAGGCAATCAATTTTCATTCATAATACTTGATTTTTATTTTAAAATTTGTGACAGAAAAGGTGCACTCACATATCCAATTTTTCCAAGCACACCTAAAGTTCACACAAAATTTACTCTATCAAAACTTTCACCAAAAACTTTTTCTATTAATTATATTTTCAAATGGTAATTATTGGCTTTCAAACTGAATTTATACTCATCAAACAAAATTAAAAGTGCATTATCAGTACCAGTCTTCACGTTTTGTTTACTGAATAGCCACATATGGATAGCAGCTACATTAGGGGAGTGAAGGTTTAAATTAGCAACTATATATTGCTGCATTGCAAACAGAATTTCAAATTCCTGCGAATAATTTTCTAGACAAGCACTATTATTCTTATTTTCCACAATAAGAAATTTTATAGTGAAAAAAGTGTAGAACTCAACTATAGCCACAGAGTAAAATGTACAACTCAGATTTAAATCTGATTCTCTCTCTCTCTCTGAGATTCCTGTTCTCTTTTGAATTAATAATATTCTCTACATTACTCTTTCCATTATTTTACCTTCTTCTTAAAATATAGAAAAGACTTAACAGTGTTCAGAATACTGAATCAAACTACTAAAATGGAAAAAGACTTGCTGAAAGGGGCGACCAATATATGGATATATTTTTACATACTTTGGTCCTGTATTTTAGTCAAAGACAGCAAAAATTAACCAGACCATTTTTTGCCACACATCTTATGCTTGCTTAATTATTTTTCTGATTTGCATAATTTTAAAAGAAAAGAAACTGTGACTGCTATTTTTTAAACTGTTAAAACCAGAATTTAAGAAGGACCTGCTGATAAATTATCCAAAACAATTGTCTGTAAAGCTATTTCCAATCTCTTTGGTTCTGAAGTAAGAATAAGGTATTTTTATGTTTAGAATTTGATTCTCTTTGGCCTTTCTGAAGCTTTGAATTAAAACTAATGATAGCCAACATCACTACAGATGGTTTACAATGTTTATTGTCTGGTATGATCCAGATATTTTGTTAGAGGCCAGATTGGAATATATTTTATAGCTATAGGTTAGCCCGTTGATTAACAAAATGAAGACATTTTATTTATTTTCACGTAATCTGCAATCCCTGTACTCTTATGCTGGTTTTTGAAACCTTACTTTCTATAAAACATTAGGATAAGGAGTACTGCTCCGATCTAGAAAACTATTTCCACCTGTAAGCTTGAACGAAATTTTGCCATTTTTCACTGTCATTGTTTTCTTGGTCAATCTGATGTTCAGAGCAAAGATGGTTAAATGATTATGGGAATAAAGACTTGCTCTGTTTTCTCTAATTATTTGGCCAATTTTTTTAAGCAATGAAAGGACTAGCCTCTTTCTTTTATGATTGTTTTAGCTTGGTTAAAGAAAATTTTGCTTGAACCCAGACATAATTGTGGGCACTGTTTAACATACATGTGAAGAAAAGATTTCATTTTAAAACTAAGACCCTTCTTTGAGTGAATGGCATTTTTATAGGAAATGATCTTTTGCACAATGTAATATTTCCATATATTTCACTCAAGAAAGTCTTTGGGTGTGAAAAACGCAAATGAAGTTTATATTAGTATAGTTCTTGCTATGTGTCTGCTGCATTTAAATGTCCCACTGCCTACCCAAAGATCACGATGTCTTAAAATAGTTAACTTTCCTAAAACAGATTTACAAGAGGATCACTTTGCTGCAGACACCATCAAAGTTCACTCCTATCTGAATACATCATCAAGGCACATTTTTGTAGCTTTCTTTCTGAAGCAGAGGAAAACACCATGCTAATTCAATTGTATATAATTCTAATTTAAAATTAGAATGTGCTTATGGTTTTTAATTGATTTCATAAAATGTTATAAAGATACATGGAATCAAAATGTTTGTGATGGTGAAATAAATAATACTGACATCTCGATTTTCTCTCTCGAATTTTTTAGTATTTCTGTGATCATCTCAGTACCTGAGTCATTTCTACTAAACAGCAGGATCAAGATTAGAAGAGTTTAAATCCTGAGTTTCACTGTACCTTTAACACTTAGGGATTTTGTAGTTTTGAGCTAGCTAACTAGCTGTCATGACATAAATAACTTAACCTGCGCATGCTAATGAGCTTCTACAGAGGGCTTTCAGGATTGAATGTGAAGCTCCCTGAAGAGTTCTTGAAATGAAGTGAGTATGTATTGTAATTCAGTAACTTCTAATTATCAATGGAAGGATTGCTCTACAATGTAAAATTCAGTGGTCTTCATTTTGAAACTGTTTTAGCCACTTCAGAAAATCAACTGGTATAGTATTTTTTTTAATTGAGGAAATTTAGATTAGGGAAGGACAAATTTAAGATAAAGATTTAACTGTGTAGAAAGGTTATGAGTATCTATTAGGTAGAACACCTGCTAGTACTAAAATAACTGTGTGAGTGTGTGTGTGTGTGTGTGTGTGTGTGTGTGTGTGGGTTGGTGGGTAGACAGATGTGAGTGTGTATTTGGAAGGAGTGATGTGAATTGGATGCTGAAATACTTAAGGGTGGCAAATGTGAAATACTTTCTATGTTTCTACTCAGCTTTATAAATGAATAAAATTGTGAACAACTCATGTAAACACGTTGCTAAATATATAATATTATCAATTCCAACTGCTGTCTAATCTACTTTATAGGATCTTTGATGTTTGGAACTGAAGGAATATAGTAGTACTTTCAAAACTTGTACTGAATGTTAACATCTATTGGTCTTATTTATTTTTTGTCTTGTTTCTATCAATAAATTTCCTTTGAAAGGCACACATCCCTCAGAAACATCCATTAATTTTTATTAACTACTTACAACTTGTCATTTTATTTTGTAGTTTAAATTCCAAATGTTTAAAAGACCAGTATTCATTGTCCACCCTAGTATTTAGTATCTTTCTTTGAAATTTTTGAATTAAAGCTGGATAGATTTGTGGAAGGTTAATTAGAATTTCACTATAATAAATGATATAGTTTAATATTTATGAAGAATTTGTCAAAGTAGTCTGTAAAGTATTTCACTTACTTTTTTATAAATAAACACATTTGCTTAATCTTATTTCATATATAAAAATATAACAACTACATTTAATTGAATTGCATTTCATAAGATCACAGGTAATTGGAGAAGTAGTTCACAACATGCTGATATTCAAGTCTCAATTGATCATATCAAAAAACTAAATGAAAAGTATGCATTATATGCAACTTTACCATTTGAAAAGCATGTATGCAGATAAC
>RJWM01019658.1:0-38584 GCA_004363535.1 Dasyprocta punctata | reverse complement strand
AGGACTGTGGCCGACTTCTGCATATGAACATACATTCCATCATCTTCCTCAGAATCATGAAACAAATTCTTGATCTAGGGCTTCAGGGTATTATGTATGATAAAATAATGACAGATACATGTGAGTATGCATACTTGCTCAAACCCATAGAATGCATAACACCAAGGTTGAAATCAGGAAAACAACGGGCTTTAGGTGACAATAATGTGTAAGTGTTCACTTATCAATTGTAACAAGGGTACAATTGTGATGGGGCATGTTGCTAATGAATCACCCTGAACTTTCTATACCAACTGTTTATTTTTTTCCTTTCACCCAAGATTTCTTTAGAAAAGAAATTAAGTGGGTAAAACCATAGAACTAGGATTCTATGGTTAGAATGACTTTCAACCCTTAAATTTCTTCATTATAAGGTTTTTAAAACTGAAATGTTTCAAGGTTAGTAAATTGAATCCATCTATTAACACTTGATATATGTAACAATTTGCCTGGATCACTCACCTTTCTCTAATCTAGCATGCACTTCTGTAATCTAGGTTATACTGTAAAGCGCTATTTAAATTTAACTTTATTTACATATCTATGCCATAATCATGTATCAACAGCCCAAAACAGTGTTTTAGTTATATTTGAAGAAATCACACCTGATTGAATTTGTGATAATTACAACAAAAGAATGGCCAAGAAAGAAAAAGTATCCAAAATCTGCACTATGAGGCAATAGATACAAGTATAGAAGAAGAGAAATGATCTTGTGATAAGTATGCAAGCTTCTCTTGTAGCCCTGGCAGTGATAGGCTTATTCATGATTATATTGTGCTGCAGAATACCATTTGGCAAATAGGTTTTAGTAGATTTAATCATGGGAGTGATTGTTATTTCACTATGTAAGGTAGTGAAATATTCTAAGGGGAACAGAAATATGGAGTTGTACAGAAAAACAAAACTCATGTATCTGTTTTATAAAAGGTGAAAATCATTAGAGGATAGGTGAGGGAAAAGCTAAAAGTAATGCTATCATCATTAGAGATAGTTTCCTGGTCAAAATTCACATGGAGTGCTTAGGAGAATGTTATCCTTTTTCTTACGCTTCTTTTCCTCAACTCTTCAATTTCTCTTATAATTGTGGTAGGTCATAGAAGAGGATAAGTAGCAGAGGAACAATAAATGGTAATTTGCTCAGAAGTCAGAGCCTGCACTTCAGAAATCAGGGCATTGCAACTTGCAATAATATAGCATAAGCTGTGCTAAACCTGATTTTATTATAGAGTACATCTATATAATAAGTTGACGGATTTCTTTAATGAGTTTGCTTTGGAAAGTCCATTACTTAAATCAATTTAAGAAGTGTTTTGAATTTCAACTAGGTATTTTTCTTCTGTATTAGCAATAAATCATTTGCAAAGGAATCCATATTTCAGCTGGAAACTGCCTATGATACAATTTCACTGAAAAATGCAAGACCTTCAATAGTTATATTGAGAAAATAAATGTACAGATGCAAGAATACATTAGTTGGTTAGAAGACAGTCTTAACGATTGTAGATTTTGATGCCAGACTGTGAAATTCACATTCAAAGAAAGCTGGAGGAAGTTTGACTGCTTTGTTGCCCTCTACAAATTAATATTTGTTTTGACAATCTGCTTTTGTTTGTAAATGGGGAAATGTACACTTACAGCAAAAAATTTAAATCAGGGTTAATTTGAAAGACAAAGAAGTAAGCACTTTCTAAACTTTGGTAAGAAATTGCTCCATTATTTCTCCATCTAAAAGCCCTAGCCAGCAAAACATAAATATTACATTAAACAAATTTAGAGTAAGACAAATAAATGCCCAGTAAATAAAATACAATCTTTTAAGAAAAAGATTCAGAAATACATTGTGAAATCAAGGAAATAAGAAAAATAAACCAATGGCTCATGATAAAATGTATCATCACAAAGAGGGTCTCAACAACTTTTGATCTATTTATCAATTTCCCAAGAAAACTCAGGAGATTACAAAAAAGAACTTGAATCTTACAATACAATGATTGTATTTTTATTTAAACTCATTCTTGTTTTTAATGGGGAATATAAATCAAAATATTTAAAAATATATGTTATGACTCCACCATTTTTAATGGAATTTTTCTTTAATTCATTTCTGTAAAAATGAATTTCCTCCTACACATGCTGCATAAGTACACTGTACATAGTACAACACTAGAATTTATACCTAGGCCTACAAAGTGGCTAAGATTAAGTAAGGTCCTATATATGAAGTTCCTAAGTCTTATCAATTCTTAATACAAGCTCTGTCATAATTTGTTCTTATTCTATCCTAAATATTGCTGTCTTATGGTCTTTACACTGTTATATAATTTTAATAGTGTTTGTAATATTTAGTATATCTAAAGTTCATTTCATTTCATTGTTCAACATTTTCTAATGTTATGGAGCAAAATATAGTTTACCAAATTAAAATGTTATACGAAGGAGACGATTTTTTGAAAGAAATGACAAAGGTAATTGATTCATCTGTTGAAAATGATAGCAAGACTGAAAAAGTTAGTATTCATATTTTTATTTATAATTTGAATAAAATGAAAATTCAAGCATCGTATTAGTGCTTATGTTTATTAAAAGCATGAATCTGGCAGGTAAGTAAAAGGAGCATAATCTTAGATGATAACAATTAATGAATTAATGAACAACTGCTTTTAAACTGATAAAATCAAAATAAAAAAATAACAAATTGAGCACATCACGTTTGGGATTTTCTTTAATAATGCTCATCTTTCTGATTAGGTAAGATCTTCCTATTATATGAAGGAAGTATTTCATTATATACCTCAAAAAATTCTTTTTTCAATTGTTTTTCTTACAAATTTTGCTCAATGTGTTTCTAGAATGAAAATGTGAGCTTCAAGAGAGCATGGGCATCTATGTATTGTTCAATGCAATGATCTTAGCACTACAAGAAATATCTGGACTATATATAAATGCTCAAAAATAGTAATTGAATATTGAATTAATAAACTGTACAACGAATTCAAGAAGAGTTAAGGTATGTCACTGGACATTGCTTACTGCATTAACTAAGTATATTGCTCAGCCAAAATCAACCAACACAGAGTAGGACTCAAGAACACTGAATACTGGCAAGAAGAATTTTATTAGCAATTTGCAAAGCCTTGGGGTAAAATAATGCATAGATATAAAATTTCATTATCATTATACATTTAGGAATGGGAGACTCATTTGAAGACTTGAAGGAATGAAGAAGACAAACATTGGTGTCTTACTAAAAATATACAAGTTTTCAACATAGAAAAGAAAGCCAAAAACAGTCATCTGCATTCTTAATTGGTTACTAAAAAATTTGCAAACAAGTCAACTCCTTGCAGTAGGATCGTAAGAAGAACATCTGATGACTCCGCAAGACTTCACCCATCACTGACCCTTAGGTGCAAATCTATAAAGCTTTCATGTGAGAAGAGGACCTAGAGGTTTATTCTCAAGGCAAGACACATAGGGAAGTAATTTGCCAGGATTTGCTTCACAATGTTCATCCATGTAGGTATTTGTAGGCTTGTGCAGTCATGACACATAGGAGCCTGACTACTGCATGAGCTATTTAGAAACCATGATTTTGTTAATGTGCTGCTGGTTTTAGCTGAATACAGAATTCAAGAGTTTTGTGATCATGAAGAATTCTACCTTAGGCCAGTGCATGAAGTTGTGAGAGTGAAACAAAAAGTAGAGTGGTGAACTCAGGACATTTAAGATGCCAGAAATATGGAACATCAGCTTAGGAAGCTGCAAGCAGTTAGTGAGACCGATGCGTGAGAGAAGCAGCTAGAGAGCCCTGTAGTGGGCCCCAATCTCCTGCAAGGTGTTACTGTGCACAGTGAAAAAAAAAATGAGGAAGATACAAAATGACAGTGCAACAAGGAAGTGGGATGACCAGTTTTTCATGGGAAACAAAAGGCCACAAGGCAGCCAGAGCCTTGGTATTTAATGATCACATTTGCATTGAGGAAAATGGTGAGGGGATTGTGGCTGGGTATGCTAGACAAGTGGCTAGGCAGGCAAGGTTTGTAAAAAATGGAACAAAGCATTCTTGTGAGAGGGATAGAACAAGCAGGTACAGGTTGTGGTTAATAAGTAACCTGCTTTGTAGCCAGTTCTGGGAAGGAATTTTCTCTGCAGTCACACACACCTCAGCAGAAACATCACCTCACAGCTTAGCCCCACAGTCTCATGGCCCTCTTCTCTCTGGGCTCAGTGGTGGTCGCTGGCAAAAAGCACTTCTAGCGTGATGCCACCCACTTGATATCATGAAGATACATGTGGTAGATAGCTTTGGATAGACTCACTAATTAAACTGAAAGCCATTTTAGGAAAGTTACCTCTATACAGTCTGAACTGCTTGCTATAAGCACCATCGCAATTGGGCCTGGGCAAGAGTGACATGACAGTCAGCCCCAAGAAGCCAGGTGGAATGTGCAAAAGGCAAACACACAAGGACCCTAGTCCTTTGGTGTTCACATCTCATGAATTCTCATTGTGCTGGTCATGGAGCTACAGTATTTAATACTTGATCTGCTGGATTTCGTTTTTACTTTGGTCCCAGTGCTTTCTATCCCCTTGTTTTTCCCTTTTTGGAATGGGAAGGTTTATCCTATGCCATCAGAAGTAGAAGTGTTTAACTTTCCTTTTGAATTCTTTTTTTTTATTTTAAAGAGGATAAACCAATCAAAATAAACCAATGTAAGAGATACAGGACTTCAAAACACTATGAAGTCAACAATAGTTGATGCCTTTTGATGTCTTCAAAATAGCTGCAGATAACTTTGGACATAGTAAAAATCAAACAGAATAAAATAGAATAGAAACAATAGAAACAAAACAATGAATGCAAAAAAGGACTTCAAAACAAGTCAGTAGTAAATCCAAAATTACCGCCATAATATATTTCCCTGTTTTTGAAATAGCTGCTCCATCAGATTTGACATAATCAAGCAAAACGAAACAGAATAAAACCCAACCCAACAAAACAAAGGAAATGATAGAGGGCTTCAAAACAAGACCATAGGGAATCAACAATGACTGCAACCCTCAGAAGGAGATCCCCCCTAGATGTCACACTGCATACCACTATCATCTGAGCCTGTGATCAGACCACTGGCTCTAGACCTGCAATGTTAGTGAAACAACATATCACCATAGGCATCCAATTGCATTTCACTTCTATAGCTATCATCACAACCTGTATTTCTTTGGATAAGCCAGTCACTTACGGCAGGGCAGTGGGGATTGGTACTTCTTGTTTGCCAGCCTATGCACTGTAAGGGGCTAGGGTCTAGCTGTTGGTGGCAGCTCATGCATGATGCTGGTTCCCCAACTGGGCTTACTTGCAAGTGTGGCCTTGTTCTCTCTACACCTGGTCTGTGAATCTCTGTTTAATTTTTACAGAGGCTCACAGCTGAGACTTACCTTATGTCTCAGAGCAAACTTCAGACTTGAACTTTTTAGCAATCCTGAAGCTATTAATTTTTTTTTTCTCTTAGCAATGAACTAAATGCATTTTGCTTAAAGAGATATGAATATGTCTTTTGGTGGCCAGGGGTAAATACTATTATTTATAGCTATATATCCCCCAAGAACCACATGTGCTGGTAGGTTGAGCTTTGAGAAGGTGATTGCATTATGAGGGAATTATTGCTGCCTCATTATTAGGAGGTGGGGTCTGGTAAGTAGAGGTGGCCACTGGGGGTGTGACCTGGTGCTTTCATGGTCCTCTCCTGGATGCACAATGATGTGCTGATAAGAAGAACCCATTCACCCCAATATCATCACTCTGCCTATGATCAGGAAGCTATGTCTACTTTCAGCCACCAAAACTGCCCAAGGAAACAAAGTGAGGCTTACCTGTCACAAGACAAAAAGAAAAGAAAGCCAAAGTAAAGCCATAGCTTTTCATAGTTTTCCTGTGTGTGTTTGTGTCCTATTCCTTCTGCTATTTAGAAAATATCATCATCTGTCTGATGATTTAGAAATTTATTCTCCAAACTGTCTGCTCTTCAAAAATGAGTGAAAAAGCCTTTTTTCCCAATAGTTAATGGGAGCAGTTCAAATTAGCAGTCCCTCAAGGTTTTCTTTTTAATTGTTGATTTTATTGATACACTTTGTTTGTACATGTTGATCACATTCATCACAGGAAATTTGTACCTGTAAATAATATATCTTGATTCTTCTTTCCCCAAAACCGCTTCTTTCAATTCTTCTTTCCCTCCTTATTTACAGAAGTTGTGTTTTCATTTTTTCCATCTATTCTTTTTTCTTTTCCCTTCCTTCTTTCCCTCCTTCACCCTCCGAATTTAACAGTCAAAAATTAATAGCATTTCTGTGCACAAATAATAAACTCACTGAGAGAGAAAGTAAGGAAACCACATTTTTCACAACAGCATCCAAGAAAATGAAATACTTAGGAATCAATTTAATTAAGGAATCAAGAAACCTTTACATTGAAAAATTAAAATATTCTGAAAAAAAGACTGAGGAAGGTATCCAAAAATGGAAAAAATATTCCTTGTACTTGGATAGGAAGAACCAAAACAGTAAAAATGGCTATACTTTTAAAAATAATTATACAGATTTAATGCAACCCTAGTCAAAATACCAACAGAATACCTCACAGAATTAGAGAAAACAATCCTGAAATTCATTTGGAATCAAAAGCAGCCTAGAATTGCAAAAGCAATCCTGGGCAACAAAGTCGAGGAAGGAAATATCACGGTCCCTGATTTGAAATCATATCACAAAGCTACTGTGATAAAAACAACATGGTACTGGCAAAAATAAATAAATAAATAAACAAACAAACAGACCAAAGGATCAATGGAACAGATTAGAAGATACATACACACTCAGCTACCTTATCTTTCACAAAGTGGACAAACACCTTCACTGGGAGAAAGAAAGCTGTAGTGGATTGGTAACTGGTGGTCAAGTTAAATACCAGCCAAACTGAATCAGCATGGTGCTGAGCATGGATGGCTCACCTGAGGGATGCTGCCAGCATAAAAAGAAGACCTGGAGAGGAAGAGTGACGTTGTGGGTTCTCCTAAGTGTTGTTGCTTGGAGCCATTGGTTCTCCTGAAGGAGCTTGTCATGCTTGCTTCCCTGATATGAATGCGCCCATTTTCATTGGAGGAGCTCAGGACCTTCTTGCTGAGAATGGCTGTGGCTCACTTTGGGGGAGCTCTGTTCCTTATGTTGGGAATCAATTCCTGCCTCTGGAGGGGAAGATATGTGCTATTTAATCTCCAGAAATTTGTCACACTGGCTTCCTGATATTTACTCAGCTGTTCTTATCATTGGAGGAGCTTGGGACCTCATTGTCACCAAAAATGGCTGTCGTACCTTACAGGGGAGCCCTGGTCCTTATTTTGAGAATTGCTTCTTGGCTCCAGTGCAGAACCCTCAACCTACTGGCACAGATCTTTTACCTTGCTGGCATAGACTTTCTAGCTTCCACTCCTGACTTTTGTGCCTTTCCAGCTCAGATCCATGGAATAGACTTGCATGAGTCATTGTCATGGGTTCTAGGTTTTCAGCTGAACTTATGCAGGTTATTGCTATGGGATCCAAGCCCTTGGCTGGATTTTCTAGGTCTTTAGTGTTGTAGTCAGGATTCCTGCACTTTCTTTGTATTTGACTACTTTATAATACTATAAATTGTGTCCTGTATATAATTGTTCTCCTTGCAACTTCTGACTACAATAGCCTCTTTGTTAAATGATGCTGGAAAAACCAACTTTCCACATGATGAAGGTTAAACCTAGACCCAGGTCTTTCATCATACACTAAATTAAAATAAAAATGTATCAAAGATATAAATATTAAAACAGAAATACTAAATCTATTGGAGGATAGATTAGGTAGAACTCTTGAAGATACAAGTGTAGGCAAAGACTTTATAAACAAAACAGAACCCACAGGAAAAAATACAAGGTAGCCACAAATGGGTACTCATCTTACTAAAAAGCTTTTGTAAAGCAAAACTAAATCACCAACAGAGTGAGGAGACAACTCACAGAATGAAAAAAAATTTGCCAGTTGTTCTTTCGACAAAGTACTAATAACTAGAATAAAGAACTAAAAAATCAGACCTTCCCCCACAAATTTAAAAATCCAATCCAAAATGAAGCATCTGAAATGAACAAATACTTCTCAGACAAAAAATTACAATTGGCAAATAAATATAAGACAAAATGTTTAACATCACTGTCATTTGAGAGATGCAAATTAAAACAACATTGAGATTCTATCTCACGCCAGATAGAATGGCTATTATCAAGAAATCAAACAATAACAAACGCTGATGGGGCTGTGGGGAAATAGAAACTCTTCCCCACTTTTGGTGGAAGAGTAGACAGTTGTAACCTCAGTGGAAATCAGTGTGGAAGTCCTTCAGAAAACTACAACTAGAATTTCCATTTGACTCTTTCCCTTTTTTGATATCTTCTCGAAAGTACGAAAAACATTATACTATGGTGATATATGCACACCCATGTTTAAGCAACATAATTTGTAACAGCTAAATATTGGAAACATCCCAAATGCTCATCAGCTAATAAATGGATAAAAAATATATGGCATTTTTATATGATAGAGAACTACTTTGCTATAAAGAATAATAGCCTGAGTCATCTCTAGTTAAAAAGATACACCTTGCACTTTGAGACCACTCTTAACTGAAACAAATCATACACATATGTTTAAGTATCACATTGTTTTTCTGATACAAGAAACTGAAAGTGTAAATAAAGACCAAAATATATAATAGATATTGGAAAATAGGAAGAAAATAATTTCGTCCTTAAAGTAGTAATGTATGATAGTTTCGTAAGCCTAACTGCAGCAAATAGGTATTCTAAGTACAAAAACTGATATATCAGAATACATGAGGAACCCAACTCTGTCATTTACAAATGAATAAAAGGCTTAAGGATGCATTTCTCAAAAAAGTTATACAAATAGCTAACAAATAGTCTATTGAAAATGCTGAATATAACATTACCGGGGGAATCCAATTTAAAATCATAATGAAGCCGGGCATGGTGGTGCGCGCCTTTAGTCCCAGCACTCGGGAGGCTGAGGTAGGAGGAGTGTTGTGAGTTCAAGGCCGGCCTAGGCTACAAAGCGAGCACAAGGCCAGCCTGAGCTACATAGTGCGACCCTGCCTCAAAAAACCAGGGTCGGGAATTTGGCTCAGTGACTTAAGCACCTGTCTGACAGGCGCGAGGTTGTGAGTTCAATCCCCAGTGCTGCAAATAAATAAATAAAAATAAAATAAAATCATAATGAGATATCATCTGATTTTAGTTAGAATGACTTTTTTTTTTTTTTCGGTACCCGGAATTGAATTCACAACCTCATGCCCGCCAGTCAGGTGCCAAAGCCACAGAGCCAAATTCCTGGCCCTATTTTTTTTGAGACAGGTTCGCACTATGTAGTTCAGGTCAGCCTTCCTCACGTTGTAGCCCAAGCCAGCCTCGAACTCACAAAGCTCCTCCTACCTCAGCCTCGGGAGTGTTGGGATTAAAGACATGCATCAAATGACTATTTTAAAAAAGACAAAAGTCTAGTACTGATGAAGATGTAAAGAAAAGATAACTCATGTATCATTATAAATTTAATTTAATAAATTAAATTCCAAATCAATTACGGAAATCAGTATCATATATTATCAAAATATTAAAAATAGTACTGCTTTATGATCCAGCAATTTCAATATTGGATTCATATTCAGAGGAAATGAAATCAGTATGTCAAAGAGATATACACATTACTAAATTTGTTACAACACTATTGACAAAGCCTAGATCTGTAAATAAACTTAATGCCCATCAACAGATGGAAAGTATGACTTATGCACAATGGAATAAACTTTGTTCAACAAGTAATAAAATCCTATCATTTGTGAGGTGAATTAATCTAGTTGTCATTACCCATGACAGTAGACAAATATCACGTTATTTAGCTTACATTCTGTCTCTAAAAAATTAGTCTTAGGAAAATAAAGAATAGTTAGTATGCTGCAGCACTATAGGGGCAGAGAGGATAATAAATGGGTACAATTTGCTGTTAGATAAGAAAGATAAATTTCAGTGTTCTATTGCACACTAGAGTAGATTGTTTTTAATTAATGGTAATGTATATTTCAAAATAGCCAGGAAAGAAAATTTTGAAATTCACTACAAATATTGATAAATATTTGAGATGAAAGATACCTTAACTATCTTTATTTGACAATAAATTATTCATTCATAATAATGAATAATGGGACGCATCATTGCAATCCAATGTACCTCAAAAAGTTATACACATTTATTGTATGTCAACTGCTGTTTTTGTGATTAGAAAAAGAAAATGGTTGGCTCACATATTTCCAAAATTCAAAAGAATTGCCTTGTAGAAAAGAAGTTTTACTTTAAAGATAATAAACTTTAATAGTGGAGAACACTATTTATATTAAAATGTTTTCAAAAATGGTGTTCTGCTAATAAGTTCTTATTCACAACATATTCCCAGTGTAGTGTTAATAAGAAAAAATTTTTTAAAATAATGATTCATTTTATATGAACTGAAAGAGATGATGCAGGTGAATATATATCAGTTTGGATTCATCTATAGAGAAGCAGCAATCTCTTTCTTTATCCCTCTCTCTCTCTCTCTCTCTTTCTCTCTCTCATTCTTGGTGAAGAAATTGGGTTGTGTGAAAAATGAGCCCAGCTAGTGATGTCTAAAATGTGTAAGTCAGATGATTAGGAGAGTCAGAGTAAGCCAGAACCTATGGGACATGAGCTGAAGTTACAGTCTACAGTGGGAATTTCTTCTAATTCTTGGAAATTTTGTCTCTGATCTTGAAGTCTTTCAAATGATTGAATTAGGTCTAACAAGATTCAGATATAACTGAAATAAACTTATAAGTATAATCATATAATCTTGTAATTTAATCACACTGACTCACTGTCAAACCTGGTTTCCTGTTTGATGGACTAGTCAGGCCAACACTCAAACCAAACTGATGCATAAAACTGAGCATAAAATTCCAATCAGTTTCCAACACCATGGATATACATGAACATATATTAATCATACTTAATAACTACACAGACAACAAAAGTTACACTTCCACTAAATGATATAGTGTTGTATGTGCAGCTATACAGATGCCAAATCATTGCTTGGAAGTGCAAATCCTTGGATAATATTCACCAGTTTTATACTTTAATTTAAATAGCATAATGAAGTGAATTACTGTTACTTGAATGTTATACTTTAACTCAATTTGAGTTATTTTTATTAGGTAAATAAAATAACACAATGAAATATCCATATTACCATAGAGTAACCTGTTTCCTACAGTATATGTAAAGCAATCAACTCCTACAATTTAAAATGTGTACCTGTTGATTTTTGCTATCTAATTGATCATAGCTTTTTTTCTTTCAAAATCTGAGTAGGTATTGTTACCACTACTTTTTGTCTTTTAAGAATCAAAGCTGCATTATACAGAATTGACTACTTTTCTCTTCATAAAAACTAAGTCATTCATTACTTTCAAATTAATATTTCTATTGATTACAGTTTATCTTGTTATTTTCCAAAAAGCTTGAGAAGAATTTTAGCATTTTAAACGTTACCTACTTAATAATGTGAGTATATGTTTTCATTCTTCATAACAGTGCATCAGAAATCTTCCAAAGGTCTTTCTGTGTGTAATTTTGGAGGCAAGAGCATTCTATTGCAAATGATCATGCACTCAGGAAAACCATGCATAGGTAGTTTGTAAATGCAAACTTCTTCTCTGCCTACTTTTTGTCACCAGATTGGCTCTTGGAGTTTCCATTTGGGGGCCAGACTCATCCTATGCATGGAGTAGTTTATCCGACTTCTAGCACCAACCAAGGAAAATAATTCTCAGGATGCCTCAGTCAGAGGCATAGAAAGATTTCCTAGGCAGAAAGTGGTAGATGTTCCGAATGGCATGTGTATGCTCACAGGGTGAGGTGAATTATAGTTTGAAGCTGGGTACTTTTGACATTTGAGTAATGGAAACCCGTAGATGTTTTTAATCTAGTGTAGTATACACAGGCTCAATTTATAGGTGACAGGCAAGAGGGTCCACCTTAACAGGTGAAAACAAGGAAAGATCCTTTTTATAGGCTTAACATATCTTTAAGACTCTTATATTTTTGTTTTTTTGGAGTGAGTTTCCAGAAAGGAGAGAAAACAGTTGTGATCCTGGGTAAATTTGACTTCTTTCTGAAGCCATAACTTTCTTAATAGTACAATTTTGAATTGCAGTTTCCTTGTTTCCATTCCACTTGCGTTTATTTCTTTTTTCCTGCCTCATTACTTATATAGAGCTGTTGCACTGCCACCAGGATACATGTGGGAATTATAAATTGACAGCTTTACCCTTTATTTATATACAAACAATTATAATTTGAAAATATTAATGTGAATGACAATGATAACAAGGGAAATACTATTCAGTGATGCAATCGAAGCGTATTAGTACTAAGAAGCTCAACTTGCATTAAAGTAATTATTTACAAATATTTAAATACACACTTTTTTGTCCTTTTCATAGTCTAGAAATACATATTATCTTTTAAAGAATTTAGGCACTTACAGTCAGTATAATTCTTGCATTAAGATACTTTGAAATAAATAAAAATAAGTTGTTCAACAATGCACTCTTTCTTCAAATATGAGCTACTAATATTTGCTTAGTCACTGAGTCAGTTTTTATTAATTTTCTAAAACATATGTAAATTTCCAACACATATTTTATCCAAATAATTTTATTTTCTTCATGAGAAAGGTCATATTGAGCCTTTTGTAATAATGGAGTGCTTCATAAAAATAAGCATGATGAAATAAAATGTATTGAAATATTGTTATGCCCTTCAGACTTTACCCTTTTTAATTCTTCATCATTTATAATCTCTCTTCTGCAAATCCTTAATATTTTCTTTCAGTTAAATAAATGAGCATTTTAAATGAGCCATGTTGGAAGTAGCTGGCCAAAAACCTACTCTCTTTAATCTAGCCACAGTGCCCTTCTTTGCATATCAATAGCCCATTTTTCATTTTTCCTTGTGCCAGGCAGCGCTGATCCAAGCACAAAGCTACTTTTGAATTAATAGCAGATGAACACTGAGGTCAGTTTATCAGACTTCGAAGGAAAGAAGAAGTGAGCTCAACAAGCAGAGGAAAACTCTGAAATATAAAAACCAAAGCAAAATCAGATTATAGCTGACACATTGCTTCAATTTCCATCTTGGTTCTTATAGTCAAATAGATTTTAAATCTTTATTTTATTCACTTCCATAAGTTTTTAACAACTTGAACTAATTGAAGATATGCAATGAATAAAGAATTTATCTATTTTAAATAATGTCTCAAATGATCTCCAAGTAACAAAGGAAAAGAACTTTTCTGATATATGAAAGTTAATTTATAGGGCCGGGAGTTTGGCTCAGTGCCTTAAGCGCCTGCCCTGGCAGGTGCGAGGTTGTGAGTTCAATCCCTGGTGCCAAAAAAAAAAAAAAAAGAAAGTTAATTTATGAAAAAAAGCATGCTGAAAAGTATCTCTTACTTTATTGTTTTTAAAGCAGAGATATTTAAGATATACATACATGCACACTGGGAGACATTTAATTAAACATTTTTAAGAAATCAAAGCGCAAGACCGGCCTGAGCTCCATAGTGCGACCCTGCCTCAAAAAACTAGGACTGGGAGTTTGGCTCAGTGGCTTAAGTGCCTGCCCTGGCAGGTGTGAGGTAGTGAGTTCAATTCCTGGTGTGGCAAACAAACAAGCAAACAAAAACAAGCAAAAAATAATTAAAAGGAAGCAAGTATGTTTTATTTAAAATGTCTAAAATATTATTTCAAAAGCATCCATTATAAAGTTATTCATGGGATATGTTACATTTCTTTTTCGTAATGAACAGTGCAAGACTAGAAAAATAAATTACAATGATAATTGAAAGTTATGTTGTGGATATTCTTTTAGATATAATGATTTATAAGATCAATCTTTTAGTATATGTTTCTGACTAGGTATTAAGTGAGGAGACTAAAAGAGAAGCTATAGAATATATGCTATTTTAAAGTTTTTTTTTATTTTGTCTATTTTGAAGAGAATAAAATCAAATGTAATAAGACAGAATACAGTCAATCAAAACAAAACAAGGAAGGCGGTACAGACAAGTAGAGATCAGTGAAGCAGCCTAGTCTAAGGCAGAAAGCTGGAGTCTCCCTGGAGTGTCACTGGTGCAAGTCAAAAGGCTAACATATTTGGAGTCTGATGTCTATAAACAATAAAAGAAGCCAAAGTAACCCACTCCACAAAGAAAGGTGAAATTTGTACCCATATGAGTTTTCATCTTCTGCTTTCTTATATCCATCGTAACCTCAAATAATAGGGTGATCCTGCCACATTCATTTTATCCCACACATTTTATTGCACTACACATTGTTCTTCTCTAGAAACACTTTCACAGACACATCCAAAAACATGCTTAATTAAAAAAATATATGTCAGTTCAGTCCAGATAGCAACCAAGATTAACTATCAGAGATATACCATATAAAGGGCATGGCTAAATGTATGTCAACAATTTTCATTCAGATTATATAACAGTAGTTTATACTTCTATAATAATATTTAGTCAACAACAATAAAAATAAGAGAAGAAAACCAAGTACTGTACCAACCATGGGTTATGTTTATGTTTTCTATGTTTAGTCTAATTACTTCAGTTTGGGATGAGAAGACTAAATTTATTCAAAGGTCTTTGTTTCAAAAGTTTGTCAACATCATTTCAAATTACCTGAGGTTATAGATTTTTGAATCTCAGAACGTTTCTTTGTAATAATTGTAGTCATATTTATAACAACTTTATAAATAGCTTATGTGTGGTAATCAGAATTTTAACCTTCCCATCCCATAACATGTTCCTATCCCTGAAATTTGTGAAAATAAGACATTGTTCTGCTATCATGCAATGCACCACAGTTGATCTTAAAATATAGTGATCAGCTCATAGGATTGATTCAATTATCTTAGAAATTTAAGGAGAAAACTTTTCTTTAGCTACTCCCTGAAGGAGAAGACAGGGAAATTTAAAATACAGGGAAGATTCAATGTGCTCTCGTCACTTTTTAGATGGAGGTGATCTCTGTGAAAAAATGATATGATTTCAGGTTCCTATTTAACTCATAAACCTAATAACCATCAAGAAAATAAAACTGTAGGCACTACACATGCAAGAAACCAGATGTTATTAGTGACATGAATGGTCTGGAAAACATTATTCCTTCACAATATCCAGATACAAGCTTGATGAGCTGACAATTTGATTTTGGTTTCTTAGTTCCTAAGCAGACAATTTAATAATCTATGCTAGATTTCTGATGTATAGAACAATGGGATAAAAGCTTATTTTTATTTTAAGTGATTGCATTTCTGGTAGTCTGGTATAACAATAGAAATCAAATGTCCTATTTGAAAATATCTTGCAACTTCCAAAATATTTTTACTTTTAAATCTTATTCACTGGCACCTCTTTATTCATCTCTTTATATAAAGACTTGCTTGGTTTCTATCGGTGAATTTATATGATCTTAAATGTAATTTAATCTCAATGATTCTGAGTAAATAAGGAATACTTGAGTTGCCTGAATACAGAACACATTAATATAGGGACTGAGAATATATGCTTCAGGGAATGCGCTTCAATGATCATTTTTGTGTGAACAGTCATATGCATTCTTTTAAACCATAGTGCCCATTCAGTTCATCTGACATGCAAAAAGGCATATTCACATTAGAACTAAAAAAGTTTAAAAAAGAAAAGAAAAAAAGAAAGAAAAAGAAAGAGAAGAAAAGAAAAAAAAAAAAAAAGAAATCAACAAGAGCCAGGGATAGAGCTCAGTGCCACACTGCCTCTCTGTTAAGTGTGAGATCCTGAGTTCAATTTCTGGTAGAGAACAAAAATGAATAGAAGTACAAAAAGTTACTGAGGAAATGCCTACGATGGTGAAGATGAAGGGTGCGAGAGAGTGCAGGAACAACTTTCAGATCACAATGCGGTCCTAACAATTGTAAAGTAAGAAGGAAGAAAAGTATGTTATTCCGTGCCTGTGGTCAGTCTCTTGAGGGTTTTGGTCACTGTGATTCATGGAAAACCTCAGGCAAAAGTTGTTCAGAATGAGCTGGATTCCACTGGATGTATTTGTGGCCTCTAATTAGTTCCTTACTGAGTTTTCTGTTTTTGTATAATCACCATATTATTTTAAACACTACAGATTGTAAACTTTTCCAGGTTTACTAAGGTATAATAGACAAAGATTACATATACTGTATTCAAGGTTTAAAGCATGATGATTGAATTTACATGTTGTGCAATGGTTACCACAATGAAGTGAATTAATTCAACCTTTACAATCCATATTTACCACTGTGTAGAGGGGGCTGGCAACACTTTAAATTGACTGTCTTAGAAAATTTTAAAAAGACAATAGCATTGTTATCCATGCTCATTATAGTTGCATCTTAGGAAATGGGAGGGTATGGTTTAAGCAGAAGAAACTTTATAGATACTGATATTCAATGCTGGGCATTTTAATTTTCTGTTTTGTTTTTCCTGTAACTCCTGATTACTTCCATTTCTATACAAATTTTAAGATCAACGATGGCAAGTTTTGCAAAAATACAGCTGAGTTGGATTATATTCAACTAAAAATATGGAACAAAATTGAGACATATAACATCTTTATATTGCTAATGTTTTAATATATAAAGATATGATTATTATTTGTCTATTTATTTAGACATGCTTATCTAGTCAGGTATATTTTGCAGTTACCTACGTAAAAAACTCGTATATTTTACTAGAGATTTCTTCGTGGGAATTAGGAAATGTTGGTTTTCATTATAACTTCCTTGATAATTCTCAGTGAATAATCGATATGATTTGCATTTCTTAGCTCTCCCATTGTTGGAAGAAATTAAATGATACCTTCTACTTAAAAGAGAAACAGCTTAATTTGGTTTATGGTTTTGGGGAATTCAGTCCATGTGAGTCCAGTTTCAAGGCAGAAATGGCATAATGAAAAGGCATGCTAAAGGTAAATTTCTAAACCGCGGGAAGTCTGGAAGCAGAGAAGGGAAGTGCCCAGAAAAAGAATACATGCTTCCAGATCATGGTTCCAGTGAGCCTCCTCCAAAATGTCTCTATCTCCTACACGGACATTCAGCTATAAACTCATTAATGCATTATTTCACTGGTCAGAATAACACTGCTATGATTCAATCACCTTCCAAAAGCCCCATCTCTGACCATGAGAGAGACATTTTATATCTCACAATGACATGGCCCAATAAGTGTTGTGCAGAAAAACAGACCAAAAGCTCCATCCTATCAAGAAAGGTATAATATTAAATCAGTATTACTTTCTTCGAGTTTTTTCTTTTAATAAAAATTTCTAGTTGATGACTTAATGGCTTAACCCATGGTCCATGATATATATATCAGGAGGTAAGACAATTTTAGAGAATACTAATGTTATAATTATATCTTATTTCTTCCCATGGTCAAATATGTATTTCTTAGGCTAGGGATTTTTGTAGATATAACTGATGAATAATTTTTTAACATATACAAAATGATACCAAATGAAGCCAAAACTATCCCTTAGTCTCTTTTCCTATCAAATTCAGGCTTTCAGTTTCTCCCATTCAAACACATCAATATTGATATTTTGTTTACAATGATCTTTTGGCATCACTCAAATAACCCACCACTAGTATATTGGATAATTATGAAAGTAATTTTTTAAATTTCTGTTAATACATCAAGTCTTAGCTTTGAAATCCTTCTCTTTTAGCCCAAAGATATTAAAATCTTGAGTAAACATGCTCTTCAAGAACTGATGTGAAGATAATATACTGGCTACATAACAGTCATTCAAATTCTTTAATAAATACCTCTGCCCATGTTACCCTTCTCCAATGTGACTTAGGGGATATCACTAGAAAATATTTTTAAATGCCCAGGTAAATTTTCTACAGCTTGATTGGGGACCATATGCATAGCTTTCGTTATACATAAAATCATTATTTATTCTTACAAGACATAGAAAAATGCCTCCCAAGAAACTAAAATCCCTAAAACCATTAATTGTAGGGACCAAAGATACAGCTCAGTGGCACAGCATCTACCTGGCAAGCACAAGGTACCTGAGTTTGAGTCTCATTAACAAAAAAAAAAAACAATTTTTTTTATTGTGAGTGCACATTACTATTACACTTGGTAATAATCATAGTTCATACTTTAGCACCTAAAACCTGAAATACTTGGCAAACAAATGTACCTCATTTAATACTTCTAAGTATAGACTATCTGAATCATTCAAATCTTTTATGTATCTCATTTTTCAAGAGTTTAAAGATTCAATAATGTTAACTACTATCCATGTACCTTTCTTTTTATTTTACTTAAGGCCATGTTTGTATACTCTTCTTGTTCAATGTGGCATATAAGATTGTCATGAGAGAAATAAATGTATGAAAATTCTTTCAAAATTTTACTTTCAACATGAAAGATGCAATCAATTTACACAGGTAATATGAGTCCAAAACTGAAAGGTTGATTTCATTTTGAAATTTTATTTCTCCCTAAAATTTCATGATGGCATATTTCCCTCATCAGTAGGATGAATACAGAGGGGGATATTGGCCTATTTTGGAGCCCAGATTGATACACAATTCGTTCTCCTAATCTGTGAGTTTCTCATTCATAGATTCAATCACACACTGACTGGAAACATTTGAAAAAAGATAGAACAAGTACTCTTCATGTACACGCTATTTTCCTGCCATGATTTCATAACAATGCAGTATAATATTATTGATGTAGCATTTAAATTATCTGCATTATTATAAGTAATCCAAGATTATTTAAAGAATATGGGAGAAATATGTACGTTTTGCAAATATCAAAGAGTTTTAATAAAGCAATTCAGAGATATTTCTCAAATCCTTTATATGGATAAGGGAATGATAATATCAGAAAACTTATTCCCTCATAAAATTCAGAAATGTGTAAAAATATTCTAGTTCTGAGCTCTGCTTTTGTCCCTGCTATACATCAAATACACTTACACCAATTTCTATTTTTGTGTTGATTCAAACACAAAAATACAAAATAATATATACTGAAATATATATTATATATATAATATTTTCTGATACAAAATAATATATACTGAAATCTCTTCACCATATTAGGCAATTTGGTAATGCCTATTTGACAGGTCAAGCATTTATATTTGACCTCAATTGTGCATTTGACTAAACATGACAATCTTTTAATTTTGAAGTACATAAATTGAAATATATTGGATCCTTTTGCATAAAATATTTATCACATAATTCAAAATGGTTTTCAACACAAATATAAGCTAACACAAATCTGACAGTTAATTTATTATTTTTTCAAGATAAAATATTTATTTCTGATTGCACAACAGTGAAATTTGTGATTCCTTTACTTTTTCAAGATTCTTCATTACTAGAACCCTAATTATCTGACAAGACTGACTTTGACTTATAGAATTCACCCAAAATTTATTCCTTCACCTCTGTCAGATCCAGAATAGCAAGGGCAATTCTGGGCAACAAGGAGAAAGCAGAAGGCATCATGATCTCATATTTCAAGTTACATTTTAAGGATAAACTTGCTTAAAAAAAAAGAGTATGTTACTGGCACAAAAACAGATCCATGGACCAGTGTAACAAAATAGAGGTTGCAGAAAAATCTCCAAACACACTTAGTCATCTGAATTTTGACAAAGATGCCAGAAACATATGGTAAAGAAAAGATAGCTTCTTTAATATGGTGGTGGAAAAACTGTCTGTCTACAAGCAAAAGACTGAATCTAGATCCATATCTTTCATCATGTATTAACAAAATTCAAAATAGATCAGATATTTAAATTTTACACCAGAAGATAATATAGGTAAAACTCTTAAAGGCACGGGCAAAGGTAAGGACTCTGAAGTGAACCCCAGTTGCACAAAGAATAAAAGCAAGAATGCAAATGGGAATATATCAAGTAAAAAAGATTTAATTTGACATTTCAAAGGAAACAACCAACAGATTGAAGAGAAAACATAGAGAATGGGAAAAAGATATGCCAGTTACTCTTAAGACAAATGACTAATTTTTTGAATAAATCAAATTTCAAAATTTGAACCTCCCAAAATAAATGAATCAGTCAAAAAGAAAGCAATAGAAATGAATGCTATAAGTTTGAACAATTTTTAAAGCAGCAAATTAAATATTGTGGGTCACAATTAAAATTAAATTTATGTTATAATGCTTTGTTATTTAAATAGATGAGCTATACATTAAATCACTTGAATCTTATTTAAATAAATAATAATAATCTCATTTAAAAATAAAATAATAAAGCTTATGAAGTATATCAGAAAAGATACTTTCAAGAAATACTCTAATATCTACAAATTTTCAAAGCTTTAATAATCATATTTACTTATAAAATTACTTATTGTTACTTTGTCCTTCACTTTAAACACACACACACACACAAATATACAGACAACAGAAATGTGATCTTTCCCTGATGAATTTAATGATAGTTTCTAAATAATATTTTGAATGAAATTATTTTATATAGATCAAAGAAGAGCAGTTCTTCAGAAAACGAAGGTAAGTTTAGCTCTTTGTGACTCAAAACACTTAGGACCCTGTCACTTCCATAAATATTAGGTAAAGAAGCTAGCAGCTGGTTTAACTGAGACCCCTTCCTCTTTTTCCATGTTATTCCAAAAGACATCTTCAAATGCAGTTGTAACAATCAAGATACATTTTCCATCTCCTAAACCCCTGATGTTTTTTTAAATTTTTATTTTTAGGGATAATCTTTACTTTTTTCATATGTTCCTGATATTTTGCTTTGATGTTTCACATGATTTTGGTGAGTTAAAAATGTTATTGCCCATAGCGTACTACTAAGCAAATCTATTGAAATCACTTTTAGTCAGAACATATGTAAAATTTTTGTACGTGTATTGATTGAAAATTTCCTAAAAGCTAGGTGTGGTGTCACACGCCCATAATTCCAGCGCTCCAGAGACTGAGGCAGGTTGAGGCAGAAGATCATAACGGGTTTGAGGGCAGCCTGGACTACAAAGCGTTTTCAAGGCCAGCCTGAACTACAGAGCAAAACCCTGTTTCAAAAGGACAAAACAAAACAAGCAAACAAACAAGCAAAACTACTGAAAGTAAATTAAACAAATGTGTTCGGGTTAAATTTAGGTTGTAACAGAGAATACTAGCAGTGTTTCAGTTGTGTTTAGCCACATGAAATAGCATGGCTGGTTACAGTATTGCTTAAAAAAGAAGTCAGAACAAGGTTTGTTTTATATTCTCAGGTACAAATGCTATACTTAATTTTTTTCCTAAATACACTGATTTTACATATTAGAATAAAAGTATATGCCATGTTTAAAAATTTCAGTTTTTATTTGAAAAGTCACATGTTTAAATCTCATTAATGTAAATGAGTTTATCTGTGAACGTGGTAATTTGTTTAAACTCAAATTCATCTATAATATTCTGAAATTCACTAGAAAAGTATGGATCACTTGAACTATTGTGATTATATTTTAAACATAGATTATGACACACTGTAAGTACTAGATATTCTATAAATTATATTTCTAAGTATGAACTATCGTAATACATGGTACACTATAACCACTTCAATATTTGACAATAATAAATATATAATGTATGTTTTTAGACTTGGAACACATGAGAGGCATTAAAGGAAATATTTAATATACAATATAAATCAAGTATCAATTACAGGTATCTAATTTTAAATTATACATTGTGTTACCTTTGACACTTGCTTTAATTACTTTAGATGCAATTGAATACATCACACTTTATATATTATTTGAAGTAAAGATACATCATTGTTACATCATTTTCATCATTAATCATTTGCTATCAGTTTTACAAAATGCATATCTGACAATGTTCTTCATTAATTTGTTTGTTTTTGACATGTAGAAATACTATGAAAACGTAGGCAATAATTGATGAACTAACTGGGAAAAAATTATCCTGTGATCAATGACACAAAACAATTAAATCAAATCATATTTTCCAGGTACCATGACAATAATGTAAATCTGCACATCTCACAGGTAAACAGTTACTGACAAGATACTTTTGATTTATAACATCATAGAATATATTATCCTTTTGTTTCTAAAATACCATCTTCTTGGACTAAAATTTGCAAATTATTCATTTACAAACAAGGAAGATTTTGAAAACTTCACTAAATTTTATCCTATTCACAGAGTTATAAAACCACAGCCACAATCAAATTTAGATTATATTTGTTATAAGTGTATATAAAATCCCAAAACTCTGCAAACTAGACTTTGACCTTGTCCAAAGTTTAATTACTTCTGCCCTTTAGCTGCTCTTTCAAGAAACCACACATTAGCTAAATGGTGATTGTAGTGTTCGCTGTAGTCTTTTCCCTTTATAAAAGAATGACTGCAGAAGATGCTAACAAAATCCCCCTCAGCCACTTTGACAGCCAAGGCTTCCTGTGCATTTCTTGAACTTGTTTCTAGGGGAACAGACCAAGCTTCATGCAAAATGCAAAATCATCACTGCCTCCTGATATCTTGTGACTGGATGCCTTCATCTTTGTCAATTTCCCAAGACTCATTAAATGAGTGGTTTTGGACAGTACTTTACTTTCTTCTACATGTAGAGAGAAAACAAGTTGCACAACTAATCTTCAACTGATGCATCTTTACTTGGGAGGGTCTCTGTTGGGCTCTCATCAGTGATCATTTTCATTTCAGAAGGCTTATTTGAATTAGGTTTTTATTATTGTTGGGGTCGATTCTTTAAGAAAGGAACAGGTTACTCTAGGTATCTAATCCATATGGGACACTGTATCAGGGGAATAGAAATCAGAAAATGAATGGAATTGTCAAGCGGTATACTTGAAACAGTGTTACAAGAACCGATTCAATTATAGTGCCAAAGGAGAGTAAGCACTGTCAACAACTTTTCTGGAATTTGCTAAACACTTTAGTTTTTTTGGAACAAGAATACCTAGTTCATAGACAGTGGTTCGGGTAGGTATCTTCACCATGTTAGCTTACCATGTCTATCTTAACAAAATACCACCCATTGCATAGTTTAAACAATACAACTTTATCTCTCATAGATCCAGTGGCTAGAAGTTCACAGTCAAAGTATCATCAGTCTTGATTTCTTCTGAGACCTTTCCATTTGACTTGTAGATAACCACAGTCACCTTTCTATGCATATACATATCCAAGTGTCTTTAACAATGATACCAATCACATTGATTTAGCAGCCAATTTGACTGTCTTATTTTGACTTATCTTTTAAAAGACCTCTTCTACAAATATAGTTATATTTTGTGCTACTGCTATATAAGATTTCAATGCAAGTGTTTGAAAGT
The DNA here is from genome assembly GCA_004363535.1 of Dasyprocta punctata. Lineage (NCBI taxonomy): Eukaryota > Metazoa > Chordata > Mammalia > Rodentia > Dasyproctidae > Dasyprocta > Dasyprocta punctata. The sequence continues at coordinate 14,961 of RJWM01019658.1, read as the reverse complement.
ACAGTCACAGTTCAATCCATAACACTGCATAACTCTGTTTTTCAAATATTGGTTATCTTTATTATACAGCAAGAGAGAAAGACAATGTATTTGATAAAGACATGTATGTCACATCAAAATTAAAGTTAAGATAAGGCCTACATAACTGCAACTGTGTGACAGGAATTAAATATTTACATGAAATCAAAATACTTTGGAAATTTGAAATAAGTAGCACAATCAGTTTCTGTGATTACTATTTAAAATGCTGAAGTACATAAATCATTTTTCCTTAATCACCCTGCTGTTCCCTTTATTAACAGTAAATCAGATTCCCAACTGTCTTTTGATGTTGAGTACTAAAGCAGTTATTCTCTTTAATTATAGCTAATTTCAATAGTTTATATTTTTATCAACAGTATTTTTGATGAATGAACTAACATTTCGTAAAATTTGCTCTAAGAACACAATTGTAATAAAGCTGATCCTACCTGCATCAATTTGGAAAATTTCTTGCTATTATTTGGATATAACTTGAGTGTCCCTAAAAGAGCTACATATAAGGGCAATGACCCCAGGTTGGGAGTGTGAAAGGTTCCCTAAGATTTAGGACTAGTGGGATTAGGTAATTGTGAACATGCCTTCCAAGGAGACTCTTGGATTCCAGTCTTTCTGCTTTGCTGTATCTGCTCTGGTATGAGATGCATGCATTGAGCTTCTGCTACGATGTGTCACCATTCACTGACCCCACCAGAACCGTCCAATACTGACATGTCTTTGAACCTCCAAAGTAAACTTTTTCCTTTTTTATACATTGCTTATCTCACATATTCTATTGTAATACCATGAAGCTAACTAATGAGTCACTTGAATTCAACCTGATCATGTTAGGAGGGTATCACTGAACTACATGGTAAACATACTCTTTTGTACCAAAATATAGTTTTTAAAATCCTTTATTATACAATATTGCAGTCAACTAAGTAGAGACATTTTCTTAGGTCAAATATATATTCAATTAGGAGTGCATATCATTATTTAAATATTAAATGTGAAAATGATACATAAGTCAAACCTTTAATGTGTCACCTAAAAAATGCCTCCAGAAGTATACTGTTCACAAAGATGGCAAAATCCCAAACAACACTGTTTAAAATTCTCTATCCAGTGTGCTAATTCTCCAGATAACCAAGGTATCTGTGTGCATGATTATAGGTAGTAGTGAAAAACGTGATTGCATTTATGCCACACATTTTTTAATGCTGTGATTTTAGGTAAGTGAAGGCTGTCCAAAGAATAATTGTAGCATATATTTGAGTTTCAAAACTGTGAAAGGGCTCAGCAAGCCTTAACGGTTTTATTTCAAGATAGAAAAAAACACTGGAAACAAAAAAATGGACATGATATAGCATAACAAACAATGAGTAATTGTATCAGAACAGTGTCAAGGTTCTGGGTATATTCAACGCATAATGATTTGAAATTAAGGGAAAACTTGCATGATTGCCTTATACCATTTTTCATAAAAGGTCCTTTTCCTTGGTACACAACTACCCTAATAACAACGACAAAAAAGAAAATGCGTTTGAAGTATTGTTTATAGGTACAAACCATATTGAGATGCTATCAAAATTAATGTAGCAAAATATAGAGGTAAGACAAAATCACAAAGATTTAACCATAGTAATATCTAAATTCAGCTGTCAGTAAAAAAGGAAAATAAAACAAAATCATGTAAGAGTATTCTAAAAACTATAGCCAGAACATTTATCAGTTTGTTCTTTACAGCATTTAGAGTTCATGAGTCTCAGTTGGATTCTTTGTTGCATTTTGTTCCTTGGCAGTATTGGGTAAAAGTCTTGTGGCTAGAACAATCTTGTGGCTCATTTAGCTGCGTTTACCAATACATCTCTGACACAATGTTCGCAGGGGAGCCGGTACACAACGGTTTGCAAAGCCAAAGAACATTTGTCGCATTTCTGCCTCTTACTGCCGTTTCCTGCCCTACTTCCGTAACCTGGGAAATTCCCTTTTTAGTTTTTCTTTGCAGCATTAAATTACAACAGCCATACATGGCAGTTAAGTACAGTAATATATACATCAATTTATTATGTAATGCACAATTGTTATATAATGCACAATATTATGCAATGCAAAATAATAAAAGGTGAGATAATAAGAAAAAGAAAACATTACTAACAGTAATTTGTTTGGTCTTGCTGAGTTGTATATTTATATAAGGAGTATGCGTTTCACGGTTTATTATGATCATATCCTCATTTGATATTAGAGATCTGAGAAATTGAAACTGATACGCAATTAAAATGATTTCCCTGTATTCATGATACTATTTCAGCAACCTTGCGTTGTGTGTCCAGATCCACAAATATAATGTGATTTGGTTAAATTCAATAAATGGCTAATTCTTCTTTATATTTTGCTTGGTTTTTCTTATACTATGCATTTTTATATGTAACAAAATCTCAGATATTATGAATTTTAAGTTAAAAATCACTTTTTAAATGCAGAAAACATGAAGTTACACAATCATAAGTAAGTGAAAGATGCAGGGTAGACCCAGGAGTTTTAAGGAAACACAGTATATAAGGATAACTAATATGATTTCAGGGACCCCATGGCAACTAGTCTGTAAGAAAAATTATCTTGTCATTTTCTAGTAGAGTAGCAAAGAGGAACACACAAACACACTGTCTTTAAGACTATCCAACATTCCTCCTTTTACTTACCCTACATCTGTGTAAGGCTTGGTTTTCTTTGTACATTTAAACCAAAACGACATATTGCAAGTGATTTAACCTATTTAGTATCTACAAAGACATTATAATGACACGTGCCTGTAATCCCAGCACTCAGGAGACTGAGACAAGAGGATCACTTTGAGTTTCAGGCCAGCCTGGGCTACAAAATCAGTTCAAGGCCACTCAGAATTACATAGTGAGACCCTGTGTTAAAAATGCAAAAAAAAAAAAAATTCCAATTGTATTTCTTCATCTGAGACGTGTGTATGCATCTCTGATGCCCATTTATGGAATGGGCCATTGAATTATGGGACCAGATTTTTTCCAATTCTTTATATGTTCTAGATAGAAGTTCTTTTTCTGAGGGATGGTTGGCTAAAACTTCTTCCCACTCTATGGGTTTTTTTTTTCACTCCATTGGTGATTTCTTTTCAGGTGCAAAGACTTTTTTAATAATATGAGGTTGCAGTTGTTGATTCTTTGAAGCAGTTTCCATAAAGTATGGTTTTAGTTCATGAACTCTCTGCTTGCCTCTTTCTTAAAGATTTTTACCTACTTTCTCTTCCAGTAGATTTAGTGTTTCTGCTTCAATATTTAGATTTTTGATCCATTTTGACTATAATTCATGGTGATAGATATGCACTTAGTTTTAGTCTTCAGTATATGAAAAGCCAGTTTTTCATTTTTGAAAGAGTCTATCTTTCTTCCAGTGAACATGTTTGGGACCTTAGTCAAAGTTAAGCTGGTTGAGACTGTGTGGAGTTGTGTCTGCATCTTCTAATCTCCTCCATTGATCCTCAGTTTTTTTTTTTTTCTGTACCATGCTGATTTTATCACAGTGACTTTGCAGTATAAATATATGAAAAAATGTTCAGTATCATTGATCATCTAAGAAATGAAAATTTAAACAACACTGAGGTTCCATCTCACCCCAGAGAGAAGGGTTATCATCAAGATATCAACCAATAACAAATGCTGGAAGGACTGTGGGAAGAAAACACACACACACACACACACACACACACACACACACACACACTTCTCCACTGTCGCCAGGAGTATAGACTGGTACAATCATTGCAGAAATTGGTGTGGAAATTCAAAAACAAAACAAAACAAAACAAAAACAGGATTAACATCCCATTCAATCCAGCTATTCTCCATCTGTGTATTTTCCCAGAAGAATTAAAAACATCATACCACAGCAATATATGTGTACCCGTTTATAGCAGCATAATTTGTAATAGCTAAATCTTGGAAACAACCCAAATATCCATCAATTGAGGAATGGATAAAAAGATGTGCCACTTTTATATAGTGGAGTACTACTCATCTATAAAGATAGCTAAACTCAAGGCTATTATAGATAAATAGATACAACTAGAGACCATACTCATAACTGAAATAAACCGAACTCACAAGTGTAAACATTGTGTTGTCTCCCTAATGTAAGAAACTGACAGAGTAAGATCCAAAATGCACAATAGCTGTTGTGAAAGGTAAAGAAACTACTCATCCAGTTTTGAAATTCTGTATCATGATTCCTACTTTTTATGTCTCTAAAATAACAAATTTTTAAAAAGGACTTGCAAGAATACAATCTTTGGAAAAAGACATAAATTTGTATATATTATATATATATACATATATATATATATACATAAGATAACTAAAATGAGTATACTACTAAATGCATTAGTTATTGGAAAAGAACAGTTGATACTCAAATGATTAGATCAATTTTACATGTCTATATCTGTTAATCTAAGCAACCCTTTGAAGGTAACGATGTGCAATAATACACCCATTGTCAAATTCCTATCATCTTGCTTTGTAAACCTGTACTGTTACTGTATTGGGTTTGTTGTGGCTGTTCATCTCTTTTGTTTTTTGTTTTTCTTTTCTGAGTCTTTTTACTCTTAAATAAAAAGAATGCAATCTTTTTCACGTGTATTCTGAAAACATAATTATTTTTATAAAATACAAGTTTACTATTGTTAATTTAAAATGAAGGTAAAATAAAACGCAATTTTCTTAGTTTTATTTTCCAATATTGCAATAAGTCTAAAAATACTTTGGAATTATTACTGATTTTAAGTCTGTAAAAGTGTTGGGTAACCAAAAGTTGTTGAGAACGGTGTGCCTAGGTGTTTAAATTCTGGAATGAAATGATGAAGATATACTGGGAATCTGTAAAGTAAAAAACCAATATGCTCAAAGAAGACAGATTTGGTAGAAAGTAAGGAAATCCAGGCATGACATATGTTGAAAAAGATTCTGACTACACATTTTTGCCATTTTGAACATTAGCATCATTGAAATGGGAAAAACTAAAATCTTATTTTGGAAACGCATATTGTGTCACCAGTTCTAAGCTTCTTCCACTACAGAAAAGCAAACTTTCAATGCATTGACAGACCATATTCTCCAGGTTGGATGCAAGAATTAGCTGGTGATCATATGCATTTCAAGGATTTCCTTCTCAGATTATTTATATTTGAATCTGCTTTACATAAAGGAAGTTGTGCTGTTCCAAAGAATTTGCGATTCAAAAATGGAAGGTATTTTACACAGCTTATTGAATGGTGATGTGAAATACTATTGAACTATTAAATATTTGAGAAAGCAGTACTTTTGAACTATAACTTACTTGTAAGTTATTTTCTTATGAAGACTGGAATAAATTGACATTTGTTCTGATACTTTAGATTATAAGATAGTGGGGCGGTGCTGAAGATACGTGGCCACAAAAGCCATGATACATATGAGACAGTGTTATTCCATCCACTTCATTAAGTCAGGAGGATCCATCCAGCATGCTGGAGCCATTTTAAAATCCCAGCCTCTGGAACGCTGAGAGAGTATGATCACAAGTTCCAGCTCAGCCTGGGCAAGTGAATGACCTGATGAGACTACATGTGGATTCAGGAGGTGGGACCTGTTGGACTGGGCAGGTCTCTGGAGGGGTGACCTGGAAAGGGTCTATCATTTTATTATTTTTTTGCTGGCTGCTTTCTTAGCCTTCTTTCTGACTCTGATGATATGAGCAGCTTTTCTCTGCATCATGCCTTTCCACCATGCTGTCTACCATACAAGACTGAAATTTCTGCCACTGTTTATACCTCTCTTTCTCTAAATTGCCAGTCTTGGAGATTTTGTCTCAGTGACAAGAAACATGATTAAGACAGTGCCCAAAGTAGGGAGATAAAATTTTCTCAAATAGGAAGGGAATTAAGAGATGGAGAATCTGGGGAGGCAGGAGCAGTGGAAAGGAGTTAAAAAAATGCATCAAGCACAACCCTACACAAGGAATGTAAATGTTACATATGCAAGCATGTACTAATAAAAATATTGGACAGAAAGAAAGGAAATCCTTATGTTTAATTGTGGATGAGAATTTTTGAAACTTTTATTTAGAATAGTTTAAATTAATATGGAAAAACAGCAGTTCTTTCTTAGTAAAATTCATAGGAACCCCGAGAATGCATATATCAAGTGAGTTCATCCAAAAATCAAAAATTCTTCAGGAAACAATGTAAAGTCATAAAGACAAAATAAAGGAAGAAATGTAAAAAATAAATACTTACCCAATCACACTTTATTTATTTATTTGTACTGGCAATCGAACTGAGGACCTTGTGCTTGCCAAACAGGTACTGTGGTGCTGAGCTATATCCCCAGCTCCCTGATCACAATTATTAACATCATGATCTCTCTCCTTTGTGTGAAGCAATCCTGTAGGCCGGCTGCTCTACAGTGCAGTTTTTAGGGGTTTTATCATTTTTGATTTGTGAGACAATATACTACAGCTATTTTCTCAAAAATGTGTAAAGAATTACAATTATTAATGCAATTCTAAAATGACAATTTGCTACCTCTACCATCAGTGTAGATATGACCAAAACAGTGACCTTTTTAAAATGTTATGGCATTTACTAAATGTAAAAGTACATTGAATTTTTTAAATATTAAAGTAGTGTAGTATGGACAGTCTTTTAGCAACAAACAATATTTCCGTATAGTAAAATTAAATTAAAAGTGAAAGTTTTGCACTACACTGCATGTATCACATTTTGCTAGTTTTGACCAATTAGAAAATAAATCTTTAAATAAAATTCTATGAAAACCCAGTGCAGTATTTCACTTTATCATTCAGTTTACTTTTTGTTTAAGTGTGGATATATAATATATATGAAATTTGTGATTATATAACAATTTTTGTGCATAATTTTACTATAGAACTATACAAAATCTAAGTATGCATCTAGAATACATATAGACTATAGATGATAACGTATAAAAGTTATCTACAAATAAAGTATTTATAATATAAATAGCGACAATCTGCATAGTAATATTTGATACACAGCATATACATAAAGTCTATCTAGCCACCTAGATGAGAAGAGAGAGAGATAAAGTTGGAAAATTAAGTAAAAGAGCATGAAAGACATTTGAAACCAATGAGGTTGAAACATAAATTGATAACTTGAAAGATTTGTAATTAATACTAATTAATATACCAAAATTAAAGTACAAAAATTCATTCCATAAATTGTCTTTTACTTCTTTATTAAGCTTATCATACCATTTTTCTGTATTTTATTAATTTCTTCCCACAGCTATAGTTTTTTTCTATTTTATGTGGGTTAATTTTGCAATTCTTCACTAACTTCTGAATTTGCATCTTCAGTTTGCTATTTCTCAGGATTTTTTCTCTAACAGAAAAAACAAAAAACTGTATAATCAAACTGAAAGAAAAAAATTCAGCACACATGACTCTATTGCTCGCAGCAGATCAAGCAAACAGACCATCGTTGCTGCTGGGGATTTTCCTATTTATTTTGCTTTGTGTCCTTTGATTTTGTTCTCTGAGAAGTGTTGTCCATTATCCTGGACATGCTATTTTGGACCTTAGGGAGATATTTTTTTCTGGAGGATTCAATTTTCTTCTTCTCTCCAATTGTCTGGGTTTATAACTTATGGAAATAAAATCATTACAAACAGTTGCAAGAGATTTTTTTGGCAAGGAAACTCACCTAAGCCTTAACTTGCTAGTTTTATGAATTACTTCAAATAAATTTCTTTGCTAACTGTAACTAAATATTTTCCCTAGGAAACATACCTGAAGTTCTCATCCTTTCTTTTCTGACCTTATACCTAAACCCATCTCTTCTAATCCAATGAATGTTGCTACAAAGTTAAAACCTTCCAGAAGTAAGAAGGCAGCATTTATATTCAAATTTTAGAAATATGAGACACAATGATCCTTTATATATTTCATTCAAGTTATTTTCACCCCTTTTAAATTTATTTTTAACATGGAAATAATATAAATATATAATTTAATATATAAATAATTTAATATATATTAATTTAATATATATTTAATATATACAAATAATTTAACATGGAAATAATATATAAATAATTATTTTTAAGGGAGATAAAAGATACTGGTAGAATGTCTACAGAAATAGCAGGCTCCAGTACAAAAGGCAAAGGTAGGACACCTTGCCAAAAATTAAATAATTCGCTGCAGCCAAAGAACATTATATCATGTATGGGAAGCACTAAGCCTAGGACCCTGTCTTCTGAGACCTCATTACACAGTTCCAGAAAGATAGGTGTGAGTGATAATCATGAAAAATAAAATACCTCCTTGATCATTATAAATGACCCACAATGAATTTTTTAAAATGTAGTGAAGAAATTTCACCCAATAAATTTTTAAAAACGTAGTGAAAGAATTTTCAAACATACAATGTGAATATTTATCACACAAGTTGTAATTTGTAATACAATGTTTTTAAGATATTTAAATTGTTGTTAAGTAAGAACATAAAAATACAATATCATGTTATTTTAGCTATAAACCTATCAAATGGAATAATCTCATGATTATTTTTAAAATTGGATATATATGATAATATTACTGCTCTGGGATACAACTGAGAATTCAGACAAACCCTAGGCACCTTCAGAAATCTGATATTTGAAAAAGGAGCAAAATAAATGCTGGATAAAAGATATCTTCTTTAAAAAAAGGATCTTTAATAAAAGGATCTTAGAAAACTTGTTTTCCACATGCAGAAAAATGAACCTAGACCCATGTATTTCACCCCGTACTGCAATCAAAATTGGCCAAGAATTTAGATACAAAAACAGAAACACTTAACCTGCTAGGGGTAAAACTCTTGAAGATATAGGCATAAACAAAGACTTTGTGAACAGAAAGTCAACTACAGAAGAAGACAAAAATGCCAAGAATCAAGAGATAACGATTCTGTCAAATAGAAAATCATCTACACAAGAAAAATATACAAGAACCACATATAGAATGAGCAGCAATATTGATAGCTAATCTTTAGACATAAAACTAAGATACAGAATATATAAAGAACTCAAACAAATGAGACTCCCCAAAACAGAAGATAAAAAATGAACAGTTGAAATAAACATAATTCTGAAATGAAGAAGTACAGAATTGCCAATAAAGGCATGGAAAAAACGTCGTTGTTTTTGACCAAAAGAGAAATACAAATCAAAACGACATGATTCCATCTTATGCCAGTAAAAAAAAAAAATGTTTTTAAGGACTCAGAACATAACAGATATTCATGAAGTTTTTGCGTTTCAGCGAAAATGAATTTATCTATAATTTTTGGTGGGAATGTAAATTCGCACCTTCACTGTGGAAAACCAGTAGGAAGATTCTTAAAAGAAAGAAAAAAAAAACCTAAAATGTAAATGTCATTTGATTTAGCTATGTCTCTTCTACATATCTTCTCAAAAGAGTTAAAGTCATCATTTCACATTCAAAACAGTCACAATAGCTAACTTATGGAAGAAGCCCTACATGCCCATCAACACATGAATGGATAAAACAATATGGTATATATAGATGAGTACAGATCAACCATGAAGAAAGATAAACTTTAGTCATTCATAGGAAAATGGATCTTGAAATCTTAACGCTAAGTGAAATAAATCAGATCCACAAGGTGAACCACCACATGTTTTCTGCTTTGTGAGAAAATTAAAATAGAAATCATTTAAAGAGCAAGGTGAAAGAAAGTGGGATCACAAAGGTGGACTGTGGAGATGGGTAGGGTATCTGGGAAACTGGGAAAGGGAGACCATGCTGAGGAAGAGAAAAAATGATCATAGTATGGTATGTATTATATTTCAATTCCCAAGAACAAATGGAATTATTATGTATCACATATTTGTGTTAATAAAAAATGAAAAGATTTTAAAAATTAAGTATGTTCTATTAAAAACAAAAGAAAATACTTCTTTCAGCAAGACTATTGCCTTTCATTATTTTCATTGGTGTAGCATAATTTGAAATTCCTAATAAATTGTCACAGATTACAATTATTCCAGAGGCAAAAAATTAGTTTTAACATATGAAATAAAATAAATATTAAAGCTGTCTTAAAAACAAAATTATTAAAATTAGTAAGAACTGTATGTCCTAAATTATTTCATTGTATCAGCTCTTTGGAAATGAGGCATAAATATCTAATGCACTACTTGATTTTCATTGGAACCATACTATGCTTTTATTGGCTATGTGTTTTATAATTTCTTAATCAATAAGCTAATTTTTTAAATTGATGAGATTCATTTTCAACTAATAAAATAACTAATATATTACTTGTATATGTCAATACTGCACATTAGCAATAATTGAATATGCGTCATTCTAAAGACTATAAACTGCAAGAAAGGTTAACGTAAGACATACTTACTCAACACAAAATATTGTTTTCCACTAAAGTCAATAATTTTGTCTTCTAATATTTTTCAGGAAAAATTAGATGTTTCAGTTTTCTTACCAAAATTTTGTTTTCAATATCCTATTTTGCTCTTGCATGTGCCATATTTAACTAAAAGTATGTTATGTAGACATCTTATTAACATTTTTTACCTTTGAATATCCAGTGTCTATGTAAAGCTTGCATTTAATTATCTTTCAATAAACATCTGATGAGTTGAACAGAACAAAAATGAAAACTAAAAAGGTTTCTGTTGGGAATGGTTTTCAACTTCACAGAAATAACTTTGAAAAATAAAAATACAATGAAGTTTAGAATAAGTGAAGTTGAAGACTACATTTTAAACTGATTAAATTTATGTTTTGAATTTATTCAGATATGTGAAAATAATAGCACCCAAAAGGTCAGAAGAGGATTGTCACATGTAATACCAGGTGTAATGCATTGAAAAAGTTACTTTTTTTTTTTTTTGGTGGCATCAGGGATTGAACTTACAACTTTCTGCCTGCCAGGTAGGCACCTAAGCCACTGAGCGAAACTCCCACCCATTGTCTTTTGAGAGAGGGTCGCACTATGTAGTTCAGGTAGCCCTTGAGCTCATGTTGTGGCCCCAGCTGGCCTTGAACTCACAATGCTGCACCTACCTCAGCCTCCCAAGTGCTAGGATTAAAGGCGTGTGCCACCACACCATGCTATAAAAATTAATTACTTTAAAGTACACTCCTTACTCTGCTGTTATAATGTCTTCCTCAGATTCATTCAAAATGGATTAGAAAGATGCAATATTATCCTATTTCATGTAGTCTCTCCCTCATGTATCTCACATATTTAAAGACTTACAATATATTGGGTAAAATCAAATTTGATGCTTGCACCAGGGTTTCTGTCAACTAAGTAGAAGACTACTAATAAGAAAATATTTAACTTTAAGTTGGCATCTTTTGTCTTCCTTTAATACTGTACTCAACTTCAGGAACCTATTAGTCTTTTGCCAATACTTGTAAAAACATATAGCAGAGGTTTTCAAAATATGTTCTGTATATTACAGTTGGTTCTCAGCAACCTTGAAATAAAACTTCAGGTAATTCGGTCTTTTCAAAATAAAACATTACAAAACATTATTTACATGCACAATTTTGGAATATGTGAATAATTATGCTTTTAAAGAAATGTCATTTTATTATTGAGTGCCTTGGAGTAAACATAAGTGAACAGCATAAAAGAGATGCCTAACTCAGGTGTTCTCAACAAAAATAGGAAAAAACATTAAAATGTTATTTATATTAACTAGACAAATTAAAAACTTTGAATTGTATTAGTTCTTAGAAAAGAACAATTAATACTCAAATGATTAAAACAATTTTACATGTCTGTATCTGGTAATCTAAGCAACTCTTTTGAAGGTAACAATATACAATATTACAACTATTGTCAAATTCGTATCATCTTGTTTTGGAAACCTATACTGTTATTGATTTGGGTTTGCTGTTGTTTGTCTCTTGCTCTTTGTTTTACTTTTCTGTGTCCTTTTTTCTCTTAAAACAATATCTAAAGATAATGAGGAAAAGAATTCCGCATTTTACTTTTTGGGAATTGCTCATCTTTGAATGACAGTTTACTCAATAACAGTAAATTGAAGGAATTTCATGACCAAAGCTATGAAATCCATGATGAAGCTTATCAACGTTTGCTTTTACAATATAAAATGATCTGTATATTAGAAATCCCTTTGAACTGTACTTAAATTTATTTCTTCTTAATGAACTGATACTACAGTCTTTACTATCTGTGTCAACATGTTCTTTGATGCATCCGTGTCTATCTCTCATTCAATCCGCCAGTCTGGGACTGCCGTGTCCTGAATCTTCGCCTTTCTATGACCGTCTTCTTTCCCAAAGTTCCAAGACAGGAGCTGCTCCCTCCCAGTTTTGTTAGAAGAAAGAAAGCACTATTAATCAGTAAAACTAATTGGAAAATTGTGATCAATTTATTAAATCTAATGTTTAAAGTACAGACTCACTTTTAATTGGAAGAAGTTATCTTTGTCCCTTATGTTTTGTTAAATTTATGAAGTATTATTCATTCTTGTGGTTTATACTTTCTGCCCAAGTTCTCTTAATTTTTTTATTTGTCAGGAAATATTCCAGTTATTAATCTAGTTAAAAGTGGTAAAATGTGCTATCCTTATCTTAGCAATTTTTTTTAGCATTTTAAACTAAATGGAGGCATTTTTTTTTACATCATTGGTATAGTTTTTAAAAAATCTATACTAGTGCCTCTGTCTTAGCTTTGTTGCTAAATCTGAGCTATAAAATGATTCAAAGAACAAAGCAAAACAGAAAATGATATGAAGGCAAGGGTATTGTACTTGGGAAGTACAAAATTGTTATTCTTCAGAAGTGAAACACTGGAGAACAATTTGAAGTTACCATCTGGAGTAATAATAAGCTCAGTAAGATAGCAGATGTCAAGACCAGCTTCTCCTAGTCAAAACCAACTGGAACAAGTAACTCAATTTTTCACTGGGGGACAATTTGTTTTGGGGGACTTTTTTTGGTTTCTCGCAATCACTAATCTCTCATTTGTATTTCCCAAACTGCCCAAAGCATGAAATCCATCTCCCTGGATGATCTTTTTCTCATTGTAAGAAAAATTACTTTGTTATTGAAGACAGATTGTTGTTAAGCTGATTTCCCTCCTGTCATAATCTCTTTAATTGTCGAAAATGACTCATGGGAAGTGGATTTCAAGTAAGTTGATTATTGCATTATCTAACTGAATAACAATTTCACATTTTCTGTCTTCCATAAATTTATTGTGTCTTTTGCATATGATGTATGTGTTGATTAATCTTAGATGTGTTCTAATATAGCATACTGTTCTTCAGTTTAGAAGTATCCTTATATTGTGTTACAGTCTAATTAAACTGATTAGCAAAGTCCTTATGAACAAATGTAATATAATCAGTTTGGCAATTTGAAGTATTACTCTTAACACACTTTAGAAAATAGTTGTAGAATCTTATGTATTTTCCTGAGATCTTAACCAAGACAGTCACCAATATGTAAACTTCTTTGAAAGTAAGGATGTTTATTTATTCATTAATAATTATCATTCAATGATATTAAGTATATTGCTTTCAACAGAACTGATACAGGGCATGTAAAAATAATGTTAAGTATGTAAGAGGAAATTATGAATTATGGTTTATTATATAATCTCTCATGTAGATGATTATTTAAATCATCTGTTGTAATATCTTTACATAATGCAAATTCTGTGAAAAATTTCTTAATTATTTGCATGTAAACATACATGTATCCAAAAAATATATATATGTATCCAAGTGTTAAATGATTTTGTTTCTTAATAACCAATTTTATTCTTTATTAGGGTTTCTGTGAAATATTTCAAAGTACTCATAAGTTTGTAAAATAAGAAGAACAAGTCGGGCGTGGTGGCGCACGCCTTTAATCCAAGCACTCGGGAGGCTGAGGTAGGCGGAGTCTTGCGAGTTTGAGGCCGGCTTGGGCTACAATGCGAGCATAAGGCCGGCCTGAGCTACATAGTACGACCCTGCCTCAAAAAACCAGGGCCGGGAGTTTGGCTCAGTGCCTAAAGCGCCTGCCCTGGCAGGTGCAAGGTTGTGAGTTCAATCCCCAGTGCCGCAAAAAAATAAATAAATAAATAAAAATAAGAAGAACAAAATTTCTAAACGTCTCTGTATTTTGATGGTTTAATTTTAAGGTATAATTTCAAATTAAAAATATAGAAAACATTACTAATGGAGTTTCATTTTAGACAACATGTTCATGAAAATCATTAGCACATGTAATAATTACATAAAAACAGTAAATTAAATATAACTCAGAGCTCTCCAGTGTCATAAATTATTGTGATATTAGTAGCATGAAAAGATTATCCATTCAATAGCATGAGTCTCATCTCAGTTATCTGTAAGACTGAGGGGAATATGTGGAGGAATATATTATGACTGGAATTCTAAATGATGTATAGGTTTATTATAAATTCAATCATTGCAGGGTAATTTTGCAGCAAATTTACTGTTCTCATTAAATTTTTCTCTGGTTTCCATTAAGTTAATTAGCTTTCACTAGTTATTAAAAGCAACCAGAGACATTCTTAGTAGTGGGAAAGGCACATGGGGTGCAATTTCAACAATTTGTACCAAGAGAAGACACAGGTGTATTATTTATGGAAAAAATAAGAGGAATTTTTATGTCTGTTTCAAAAGATGACATGTGAAAATAATCCACTTGCTTATATAACATTTAATTTTGGTATGCCTTCTTTCTGTGCTTGAAACTTTTCCCTAATGGTATTCTAGTTTTTCAGGTAGCCATTGAGTTTAATTTCATAATATATGTACTTTTAAAAATCACTCATAAAATATATTAAATTTTATGATGAAAGTTCTC
>RJWM01019657.1:0-38413 GCA_004363535.1 Dasyprocta punctata | reverse complement strand
GGAGCCAGGCTGAGAAGAGGCTGGGCCTGCACCGTCCTGGCAATAGTTGCGGGGGGCCGGCTGGCCCCGAGGGAGACTGCGTTGGAGGGGACCCTGCCCTGCGAGGGCTCAAGCGTGTGCCCAGCGGCTGCAGACCCACTGCTGGGGCTCTCCACGCGTCTCCTGCCCGGCTGGGCCCCTCTGCACAGGCCCCAGGGCCCACTGGTGCCTGCCTCTCCGTTTGTGTCCCCTGCAGTCACGAATCGCCAAGCGGGGGCGGAAGCTGGTGGACTACGACAGTGCCCGGCACCACTACGAGTCCCTGCAAACTGCCAAAAAGAAGGATGAAGCCAAAATTGCCAAGGTAAAGGCTGGGGGGCAGCTCAGGGGCACCCAGGGGAGCAGCGGGGGGGACCTTGTGGGAGGCTTCGGCCCGAGGCTGCTAAGGGGCAGGTCCCCCCTGCGCGTGTCCGGGCCTCCGCGCCCTCGGTGGGGCGGCCCCTCTGCCCCGCTCTGGTGCCGTGTTCCGAGAGAGGACAGTGGGCTTGGGTTTCCTCGGAATGCTGCCGCCCCGCCTGGCACACGGAGTGGAGTTCTGTCATGGGATCCGAGGTGACCTGGCCCTGGCCCCCCCAAGCGGGTGGGCTGGTCCCAGCCCTCGTGGTGAGGGGCTGGGCGGCTCCCCGCCCCGGCAGGACCCTGCTTGCTCCTTCCCGCTAACGACTGTCCCGTTTGCCTTGCAGTTGGAATTCACCCTCCTCACGCCACCTGGGCGGCTCCCTTTAACTCTCTCGCGCAGAGGCCTTTCCTCGCGGTGGGGCTGACTGCGCTGTCCTGTGAGCTGTGTCTAACATCTGTGTCTGTTTCTCTCTCCCCTCTGCCTCCTGCCCCTCCACCCCTTTGCCTTGACCCGCCCCCCACCCAGCCTGTCTCGCTGCTTGAGAAAGCTGCCCCCCAGTGGTGCCAAGGCAAACTGCAGGCTCATCTCGTAGCCCAAACTAACCTGCTCCGAAATCAGGTGACACTGGCTGCTAACCTCGCACGTGCTGACACCGTCTGGTCTGTCGTCCTGTCCTCTAGTTGGGTGCCTGTTTGTGCAGCAGGCTGGGTTTCCTGAGCAGGGCGGGCTCAGCCACCTGCTGAGAGCCTGGGGTGGCCTCCAGACCCAGCCCTGAGCTGGCAGCTGCTGAGTGCGGCCCGGCAGGGGTCTCTGTTACCTCTGTTGGACCCAAGACCCAGAGTCAGAGGCAGACAGAGGCTGGGGGCCCAGGTCCGTGACCCCCATGAGGCTTCTCTGCAGACCTTGCACCCCAGGAACAGGATGAATGTCACTGGGTCATTTGTTTCCCTGGAGTGCTTGGTGAGAGGGAGGTGACATTAGGACTCCTGTCCTGGCGTGGGCTGTCCTTCCGGCTTCCCAGAACTCCAAGGTCGTCCTGAGGTTGCTGAGGAGACAGATCTGCCTGGGGAGCCAGGCACCCCGAGTCGGTTAATGACAGCCGGGGCTCACCAGACTTAAGCTCCTGGGTGGTTATCTAGTCTGCCTGGCCTCCAAGTGGGTAGGCCCTGTACAGCTGGCTGGGGGGCCCCAGCTTGAGTCTGGAAAGGACCCCATAGGGCTCTCCAGTGTGGCTGTGGCGTTGAGACCCGGAGGGTCGGCTATTGGGAGGGATCGTGTAGTCCCCAGTAGCTTCCTGGAGGAGGCGCCAGCTCGCTGGTAGATGTCACCAAGAGATGGGCCAGTGTGGCTGGGGCCCACTGGAGACCGTGCCCCAAGAAAGGTGGGCTGCATGGTTATCCCTCCAGTGAAACCTTGGCATAGGCCGCCTGGGGAGGTTTGGGGTCCCCTTCATACTGGGGGCTCCGTGGGGGTGGGGCGGGCAGCACTGGCTGACCCTTGACATCAGGTTTCCCTCTGGGCCGCTGCCCCACTTTCCTGGGTCACCTCCTGGTTTCATCCCCTCCGGCCTACATGCACCAAGCGCTGGCGATTGTTCCCCGGTTTCCTCTGTGAACTGCCGGATTTCTCTCAGGCCACGGCCGGGGGCTGGCTTTGGGGGGACAGCCCCATCTAGAGGTGGGGGGCAGGGGGACCTTGGCTCTCCAGGGCCTCTGGAGATGACCTTGGGGGATACTGAGGGGGACAGCCAGAGGCCTGAGAGTTCCTCAGCTGCCTTGGGATTGGGGTGGGAGCAGCCCGGGGCCGGGTGGGCGGCCGGGGGCGTCCGTTTCTGGATACCCACCTGTGCAGGTTGCCTTTCCAGCAAACGGCTTGTCACTCGGATCCCCTTTTTATTTGACCATACCCCCCTGCCCCCAGGCCCAGCGGTGTTGGGCGTGGTGGCCCAGCGCGGGCCAGGCTGGGGGAACAGTACATCCTCTCCCTACCTTTTATACCAAGCTCTTCTCAGAGGGCCAGAATATGAGGAGTGTGACCCACGGGGAGTGCAGGACCATGGCTGTGCTTCTGGGGAGCCTCACCCGGACCTGCCGTGTCTGTGGTGTTGGCGGGACTCCCCGCTCTGATCCGTCCCGGGAGAGCTGTACAGGTCGATACGGTTCCCCCCACCGCACTAGGTCTTTCCGTCAAGATGAGGAGCCCCTCGCGTGTTAGAACCGGGGGTGGCTGGTCAGGAGGCACAGTGCCCCCCGTTAGCTAGGAGGACCCTGGCGCGGCCTCCTGCGGCCGGGCGCTCCCTTGGGCAGGCCTGCTGCCGACGTCGGGAGGAACAGCTGTCCGGGCCGGGGGAAATCGCGTGCTTTGGGAAAGAGCGTGCGGCCAGCTGGCTGCTTTTGCCAGAAGTGGCCACAGCCCAGCCCGAGAACGTGAGGCCGCTGGTGAGAAGTGTTCTCCTGGGTGGGGCCGTCACGTTCCCGGGCTGTGAGTCAGACCCGAACCTGAGTCACCCCAGTCACTCAGCAGCCTCCTCCCGAGGCCGGCTGTCAGTGTCCCGCCCCAGCAGCCGGCCACGCGCGCCTCTGGCTGGGTGCTGGGACCTTAGCGCCACCTGGTGGGTACGAGCGGCCTCGCGGCTTAGGAAGAAGACCAGGCACGTCCGGTCCACTCTTCCCCCACTGCCCTCTTCTGCCCTGGCCTGAGCCTCTGCTCTGGGCTGCGGCAGGGACGGGGTGCAGAAGAGAGAGGGTTGGTGGGAAGTCTGTCCCAGGGAGATGGAGCGGAGCAGGCGCTGACCCTGAGAGAGAGGGAAGGAGCCCTTGGGAGACACCAGCAAGTCCAGCAGCCCCGGGGGCCCAGCGGCAGGGCCCGCTCTTGGCTTGAGAGCAGTCACAGATGCAGGCAGTGCCGCCGCCTGGCTGAGTCTGGGGGCAGACTGTTCTTGTCACAGCCTTCCTGCCCCTGGTCATCCAGGCCTTCTGGGCCAGACAGGGCGGCTCCCCTCCGCGGTGGCCGCCGTGCCCTCTCCTTCCAGAGTGGCCGGAGGACTGCAGTGGGGGGTCCCTGGGGTGTCATTGCAGCCCAGCCTCTCTCTGCCCAGAGCCCCGACCCTGCTCACTGGGTGGGAGTTGGGGAGTGAGGTGGTTGGGGACGGCCTGGCCCCGGCTGAGGCCCGGAGAGGAAGTGACCTGTCCACCCCCAGGCCGAGGAGGAGCTCATCAAAGCCCAGAAGGTGTTTGAGGAGATGAACGTGGACCTGCAGGAGGAGCTGCCGTCCCTGTGGAACAGGTGAGGCCTGAGGGGCCTGGGCCTCCGGGGTCCGCGAGGGCACCTAGCGTGCGAAGCCGGCCCCACGGGCTCTCCTGGGCCGGCTGCCCACCCCGCCTCCTCCCCTTCCCCCGCAGCCGCGTGGGCTTCTACGTCAACACGTTCCAGAGCATCGCGGGCCTGGAGGAGAACTTCCACAAGGAGATGAGCAAGGTAGGCCTGGGCTCCCTCTGGGCCTGAGCAGCCCAGGGTTGGAGTCCGAGGGTGGCGCCGGAAGCCCACGCGCCCGTCCCTGCTGGGGTTAGGCGCACGAGTGGCCAGGGAGCCCCCGCAGTGGCCAGCTGCTCTGGGGAGCCTGTGAGTGGGTCCCGTTCTGCTCAGACAGGTAGCCGGGGGTCAGGGACCAGTGCTGCTCAGACTGCGGCACTTTGCAGACTTCCCTCTTCCTCTTCCTTCCCCTCAAAGATTTTAAACACCCTCCCCCCAATTTTTTTTTTTAGAAAACTTGTGAAAAGTTCAGCAAATAAGCATCTTGCGGGAGGAAAGTATTATTTAAAGTTAGTCTCTGGTAGTGTATGCCACAGAGCACGGTTTCATACAGTTGGGAGGAAAATTGATCTGTGAGCTTCCTGTGGTCAAAGCAAAGGGGGGGAGCATTCTCAGTGATGGCTGCTGTGGCGTGTGTGAGCTGGACCTCTGCTCCTGCTGCGCTCTCTGTGGGATTTCTGTGTGGCCTGAAAAGTGTCTTGGCAGAGTGACCTAGACAGTTAGGATCAACAGCGAGTCTATAAAGAACAATTTTTATGAAAAAAGTCCTAGCTTTATGTAGTATTTCAGGCTATCCCTATACAGAGCAAGAAGAGAAAAGACAGTTTCCAGAAACCGGACCTCTCATTGGTGCAGCCTGCCTCCCGCGCCCTTCCCCTGGGTTTCTGGGTTTCTGTGCCCATCCTGGCCGTCACTTGTGGGGACAGTGGCACTCACTCATTCCGGGGAGGGCAGCGGGGGAAGGGGCCGTCGGGTGGCCTTGGAGGCCCCCATCTGCTCCCTGTCCCTTCCACAGCTCAACCAGAGCCTCAACGACGTGCTGGTCAGCCTGGAGAAGCAGCACGCGAGCAACACCTTCACGGTCAAGGCCCAGCCGAGGTGTGTGGGGTCGCCGCTGTGGGGCGGGTGGCTCCACGCGCTGGCTTCCTGGGACTGAGCCTGTGGCTGGTGCCTGCGCTGGGCCCACGGGCGCGGCCTGGGGCTCTGCGTCTTCGGTAGCTCTGCCTGCATCCGTCGGGGATGCTCGTGAGAGCAGGTCCCTGTCCTGGGACATTCCCGTTCCGGTGCGTCCCCGGGACCCAGGAAGGAAGGTCGCAGGCCTTTCCTGCTCGAGCTGCAGGAGCGCTCGGCGTTAGGGGTGCAGGGCTGAGGGCTCCCCAGTTGAGCCCCCGGGGAGCTCAGAGGCTTGCAGTCGCGGCCCCGGTGGCAGTGTCCAGCCGCCTCGACTGCGCGGCTCTGTGCCCTGCCTGGCCTCAGCCCCGGGGGCCCGCAGCTGCCGAGGAGCCTCCTGTGTCCCGCTCCTCCGGCGGAGAGTGGGGGATCCGGACGAAGCCTGGGGTTTCCCCTCCTTCTGGGGCGCGCGTGTTCGTGAGTGTGTGTGGGTGTGTGCACAAGCACCTGCCCCCGAGGAGCGCAGGCACCGTGAGCTTTGCTTTCCACATCTGTAGAGTGGGGCGATTGCATCTGCTTCCTGGGGTGACTGGGGTGCTGCCCAGGGCTAAGGAAGTATGTGGCACATGTCGTGGGCCCTCTGAAAGGCCCAGGGGTGTGGGAGGCAGCGCAGGGCGAGATCTGGCGGGCGGGGTGCTGGGTGCCTCTGACGGGGAGCTGGGTACCACCGCTGGAGAGAGCAAGCCGGGGCAGCGTGGGGACGCGGAGGCCGGGCCCCTGCCTGTGGGGCAGCCGTCCCCACCTGGGCGCCCTCCCAGGGCCGCACCCCGGCCAGCTGGGCCCTTGCTGGTGCCCTGGGCCTCGAGAGCTCCCAGCCCGGCTGCCTGCACCCCGAGCGCTCACCTGGGCGCCCTCCCAGGGCCGCACCCCGGCCAGCTGGGCCCTTGCTGGTGCCCTGGGCCTCGAGAGCTCCCAGCCTGGCTGCCTGCACCCCGAGCGCGGGCGGGGAGGCTCTAAGCTGTCACCCTCCCCGGAGGGCAGAGGTCAGGGCCTAGCTTGGGTCTGGTGTCCCCAAATGAAGGCCTCCACGTCCTGTCCGTCCCCACAGAAAGAAAACTAAACTGTTCTCTCGACTGCGCAGGAAGAAGAACAGGTACTGCGGGGCGCTGCCCCGCGGCCACGCATGCGCCCACATGGGCGACACTAACCCAAGCCTAACCGCCCGCCTGCGTGTGGTGCTGTGGCCCTGGGTGGGGCAGGGGCCAGGGCTCGGCCACTCGGTGCTGAGCGGAGAGCCGGGACGGGGCCCGGGAGGGGCTGGTGCAGCAGATGGGGCCTGGAGACCGTCACCCCATGGGGGCCACGCCGTGCTGGCGGGGATTCCTGAGGGAGGCAGATACGGAGCCACGTCTCCCATACTGTCCTCCCAGCCCACCAAGTCGGCTGTCCGGCACCTGCCCGGCCACCCCAGAGGCCACCTCTGGGCCCTCTCGAACCCCCGCAGCGTGGCCATGTGACCTGCGGCAGAGCTTGTGCGGTTTTGCTAGTGAAGTTGTCACCGAGGCCAGCGGTTGCCGCGTTGAGCAGCACCGTTCTGGCGCTTTCTCCTGCAAGCATGGAAGGAGGATTTGATTTTTGGCCACCACGCCCAGTGGCTGCTGCCCGTTTCTCCGCCGTGAGGGCGAGCTCCCTGCTCACCCAGGCCCTGCCTGGTCCTCGGTGTCCCTGGGTGTCTGCAGGGCATGCGTCCGGGGGAAGGAAGTCCGGAGACAGTGGGGGTCGGGAGTGGGCGGGGCTGCCTGTGGGTGGACGGGCCGGGTGGGGGCTGCTGTGTGACGTGGGGTTGACTCACTCTGCCTCTCGGACGCCTGGCTTGCGAGCGCTGGGTTCTCGGGCACTGTCGGTGTAGCCCGGGAGAGCCCGCTGAGGGCCGCGGGGACCCCGGCCTGGCCCTGCGTGACCTCGTGTGGAAGTGGGTGCATGGCCAGGCCCCTGCATGTTCCCTCCGTCTTTCTCACACACACATACCCTGACACATAGATCCAAGAAGCACACGTGTGCACACACTTGCACACGTGGAGTGGTGGGGCTCGTACATGGATACCCTTTCACATGTGGAGCCACGTGTACGTGCGCTGTGACACGTGGGTTCCTGGGGCTCACACGTCACACGGGCCCATGCGTAAGGCCCGGCGTGTCCTCGGGGCGCCCGCCTGTGCGCACAGCCCCTCGCCGGGGCCCGAGTCTGCTCGACCTCTGCTGTGGTCTCCCCACATTGGGCTCCCTCTCCCTTCCTGTCCCCCAGTGACAACGCCCCTGCGAAAGGGAACAAGAGCCCCTCGCCTCCACCGGATGGCTCCCCAGCCGCCACCCCTGAGATCAGAGTGAACCACGAGCCAGAGCCGGCCGGTGGGGCCGCACCCGGGGCTTCCATCCCCAAGTCCCCATCCCAGGTAGGCACAGTGGCCCGGTGGCTTCCACCCCGCCCTCCTTTCTTTGCTGTCATCTTCTGCCCCTCTCCCTCTGTCCCCTGCCTGGTCCTGATAGGTTTGGGGGGAAATTGGGTCTGGGCTGTGATCTCCTGGGGCCCCAACAGCCCAGGTGGGCTCAGCGGCCACGGGCCACTCTGCGGGGGCTGGGACTGTGACTGTCTGTCCCTTCCCACACACCCCCTCCCCCGTGGCCTCACCTCGCCTCTTCCCGGCCTTCTGGCTTTCCCCTCCTTCCCTTCCTCCCCAGCAGACACTGAGTCTCCAAGGTGGCTGCTGCCTGCGGTCTCTTGCAGGAGGCTGGGGAGGAGCCTCATCGGGTGGCCGTGCGGGACCATGAAAGGGGTGGAGAGGAAGGGCCCAGTGCGGCTGTCCGGGGGGCTGACGGGGGCAGGGCTGGGCTTCTGGACTGTTCCGTCTCACCCGGCCTCACCCCGCCAGGGCTCCTCCTCAGGTTCCCGAGGGACCCGGCGGCCGCCAGCTCCATGGGGCTGAAAGGGGTGAGCCCTGTTGATCTCAGGCTGTGACCCCAGTGGGTGATGAGGACCGCGGTGCTAGAGCAGTGCCGATGCCCACTCCTCAGCCCTTCCTCAGGGCTGGGCACCGCCAGTGCTTCCCGCATAATGTTCACTGGTTCTCCCTGCTGCCCTGAGCAGTGGCCCGGAAGCAGTGACGGAAGCCAGCTCCGCGGTGACCCGCCTGCCTGCGGGCCTCACCTGGCGAACGGGTGCGGCCCCTCCCGGAGCCTGACTCCAGGCCGGTTTCAGCCCAGGCAGGCGGGCTGAGCTACAGCTCTGGGCCAGGGAGGTGCAGAGGGATCTGCGGGAGGACTGTGTGGACAGGGACGTGGCCGGGGCTGTCCCAGCTGCAGCCCTCGCCCAGTGACCCTCCGCTGGGCCCCTGAGCGGTGGGCCTCCCTTCCCCTCGTCTCCCTTTCACTCCCCACCTCATTCTCCTTTTTCTCTGCAGTCTTTCCGGACCTCCTCCCGCGGTCTCCCTCCTGGGGTGGCCTGAGGTCCTGGTGTCCGGGTCTGGGGGGCCACGAGCTTCCTTCCCGTCGTCTCCTGCAGCTGCTGGGTGGGGCTGAGGCCTGGGCCGCGACTCACGGTCGCTTCGTCTTTGTCTGTCTCCCCGATGCCCACGCTATGCTGTGCCTCCCGCGCTGCCTTCCGCCCACTGACCCACAGCTCCGGAAAGGCCCACCGGTCCCTCCGCCCCCCAAACACACCCCGTCCAAGGAGGTCAAGCAGGAGCAGATCCTCAGCCTGTTTGATGACACGTTTGTCCCCGAGATCAGCGTGACCACCCCCTCCCAGGTCAGCCGTGGCCGCCGCGGCCCGGTCCTCTCAGCTCCTCTCAGCTCCTCTTCGGAGCCTGCATGGCCGTCATCCTCCATCCCACACCCGCCCCAAAGCCTGGCATCTGGCTCGAGAGGTTGCCTTGAGTTGCCCTCTCTTATCCGTCCCCCTCCGCCCTCCATCGCCATCACCATTGCCATCGCCATCGCCATCGCCATCGCCATCGCCCCTCCTCCCCCACACCTCTGATTGTGCACTGGGGCCAGACACGGACACGGAAGTGCAGGGTCCCCCATCCGCCAGCAGTGGTGGTCAGCTCGGGGATGACCTCGCAGCGTGACTGCTGCTCCAGCAGGAGTGTGGAGGGCTGGCGGGGGGGACGGTGACATTTCCTGCCGGGTTCCCAGGCGGTGCTTTAGCCAGAGACAGCAGATGGGCGGGAGGCGGCTCTCCCTGTGCCGGCAGTGGTGGTGGTGGAGCAGCCGCTGGAGCAGTTGCACACCCTGAGACAGCCCTGGCATGGAAGCGTCAGCTCCCCGACGGGCCTGGACCCGCTGTGGGCCGGGCAGGGAGGTGCTGCCCATGGTGGAAGGCCGGCTATGCCGGAGTGGTGGCACACGGTCAGCTCAGCTCAGGGCGACGGAGAGCTGCCTGCTCAGGGCTGGCTCCTTGGCCGCGTGGCCTCCCTCCTGCAGGTCGAGGCTGTGGTGGAGATGGCAGGGCCACACTGCAGGCCCTGGCCGGGGGGACCTTGCCGGAGCCCTGCCCAGTAGACTGCGGGCTGCTCTGCATGGTCAGGAGGACAGGGTTGAGGGTCGCATGGGGAGGCCCAACTGGAACCGAGAACAGTGGCCTCTGCTCAGGGGGCCTTGGGAGGCTGGACTTCCAGCTCCCTGGGAGGACTGGGTTAGGACCGAGGGATTTCACACACAAGGCAGTGGCGGAGGGGAGGCCCTATCAGAGACCTGGGGTCACGTGGGCTCCTCTGGGGGACACAGGAGTAGCCTGAGAGATTAGGGATGCTGACCACGAGGGCAGCCTACTGCCAAGTGTCCCTTGCCCGCATGTGCTGGTACCCCGGGGGAGCCCGGGCAGGCTGGCCACTGTGTCTTTAGACCAGGACATGGGGCGGCGTGCGATCTATTAGCAAACTGAGCAGGGCGCAGTGCCCACCGTGTACCTGCACTGTATTGCCCGGTTTTTAACGCCCGGCAGGGGGCACGGCCTCATTCGGCAGGAGGGGGACCCGTGCCCAGGCCCCCCGTGGACCTGTCCCGCATGTCACCGCCCGCCTCCCTTGCTCATCCTCATACCCGTGCCTGGAGGGCTGGTGCTGCCGGCCAGCGTGGGGTGGTGGACGGCTGCGGCCGTGGGTGGCGGTGTGTCCGGCAGGGAGGCTCCAAAGCCCTGTGACAGTGTGGACCCCACTTTGAAGATCAGACTTCGAGGCTGTGTGTGCTGCCGCAGCCCCTTCCTCGTCCCTGGCGCCAGAGGGTGACCTGCCTGGGGCGCCCTGGGAGAGCCAAGCCCTCGCCTGGGGGCCTCCTGGTGGGGGCGCCGAGGGTGCAGGGTCGAGGTGTGGGGCAGGCAGCAGAGGCGCAGGCTCCGGGAGCCCCAGCCCGGGTCGGGTGGGGAGGCCTGGCCTGGCCCTGACCTTGCAGGACGGCGGCCCCACAGCGGCTGGGTGTCTGAGGTGGCACCAGGTGCCCCCCGGTGGAAGCCGTGTTGTTATCACGTGTGGGCGTGGCCGGCTGTAGCGTGCACGCGTGTGTGTGCGTGTGCTGTGCGTCGCGTGTCTGTGTGCCCCTGCCGTATGTGCCGGAGGCCGGGGCTCTAAACCTCTCGCTAACTGCCTGTCTTCTCTGCTGCTTCTGCCGCCAAGTTTGAGGCCCCGGGGCCTTTCTCGGAGCAGGCCAGTCTGCTGGACCTGGACTTTGACCCCATCCCGCCCGTGGCGAGCCCGGTGAAGGCACCCACACCCTCTGGTCAGGTTGGTCGTGCCCACCACTGCCCACAGCCCGCCGGCCTCCAGGGCTCGGCCCTGGGCTCACATGCGCCCACTGCTGTGTGGGCTGAGTAGGCCCAAGCTCTCGGGGATCCCCGGGTCGCCTGGCCCTCTTCCCCTCACGGCCCCGCAGCTGGCATTGGGGCCCTTGTGGTCCGCCTTGGGGTACAGCAGAGTGGGCCAGAGCCTCGGGCTCACCTCTAGCAGAGGGTTAGCCAGACGCTTCCTGCACTTGCTCGTTCGCCTCAGCAGCCTCTGGGAGGGCTTCAGGACGGTCCCCTGCCGACCGAGCCCAGCCGGCTCTGAGCTGAGCGCCCCGGGGCGGGGTCCCCGAGATTGCTCGCCCGCCGTCTCTAACCCCTGTGCTAACTCTGCCCTTTCCCCTCACTGCTGCGCTCAGGCCATCCCGTGGGACCTCTGGGAGGTAAGCCGCGTCCGCTCCGCGCTGGCCCTGCTTTCCCGCCCGGGCCCACCCCGCCTCCCCGGGCCTTCCGAGGGTGCGCAGCCAGCTCGCTTGAGGCCACTGCTCCCGCGTGCACATTCGCTGCCCTTCCCTGTCAGGCCCTCCCTCTGGGAAAGGGGATCCCTGCTTGAGTGAGGCCAGAGTCCCCGTGCCGTGGCCCAGCTTTGAAGGCTGCGGGCGTCTCCCTGTAGGTCAGCAGCGGTGGCCCCTGAGTGTCATCCTGGCGTCGAGGCCTGAGAGGCCGGAGGGCCTCAGCGGAGAGGCTCTTTCTTAGCCAGGAGCGCGTGGGGCGGTGCAGGGAGCCCCTGCGGGAAAGGGAGAGAGAAAGGGGTTTTGAGGCAGGGAACACAGGCGGGCAGATGCCTTCCAGGAGCGGGATCTGTTGCCCCGTCCTGGGCAGCTTCTTCAGGACGGACAAATGTCACCTCGCCCGATAGCTCAGCACGGCGGGGTGCAGGGAGGGCTGGAAGTGTGTCCGACACCCGGCAGGGCAGCAGGGAGCGGGAATTCTGAGACCTCCTGGCGTGGGAGAGGAGCAGCAGCAGGGGCCGGGCCCGGGGCGTGGCACGCAGGTGTCCCCGGGGTGCAGAGCATTTCACTGTGGGGAACCGGAGGAGCAGCCTGGTGGGCGCTGGCAGGCCAGGTCCACGAGGAGATCGTGGGTGCTGCGTGTGGCCGTCGCACCTTTAGGTCCCCCTGACGGTGGCAGGAATGCGGTGGGGGTGACCCCCTGGACTCCGGCCAGGCGGCCTGCCTCGGGCGCCCCACGTCCCTGTCAGCACGGGCCGCTCACGACGCCTTCTCTTGTCTCATTGCCCTGCCCGCCGCCTCCCCCGCGCCCCCTGCCCTCCCCTGCTCTCCTGCTGGCCTGGCCGCAGCCCACAGAGAGTCCAGCCGGCAGCCGGCCGTCCGGGGAGCCCAGCGCTGCCGAGGGCACCTTTGCTGTGTCCTGGCCCAGCCAGACGGCCGAGCCGGGGCCTGCCCAAGTAAGTGTCCCTCTCGTCCCGGCTCGTCGGCCTCTGGGGTGCAGTGTGGAGCGAGAGCCCAGAGACGGACGCAGAGGGGAGCCCCAGGGCCCGCGGACGGGGCTCACTCGGGGGCACTGAGTCGCGGCCACAGCTGCGGACCCCGGCGGGAGGGAGGCAGGCGCACTCCAGAGCACGCGGCCGTTCCCGCCGGCGGTCCTGCCCGCATCCCTGTAATCTGGCCGGCAGACACGTCCCCCTCTCACAGATGAGGAGACAGGGTAGAAAGGTTGGGCAACCTGGCCGGGTGCTCGGAAATGGCCAAGGGGACACCCCGTCACCATGCAGCATCCTCGGGGAGAGGGCGGTGTCCTGCTGCCCTGCCTGGGACGGCACAGGCGTGTGCTGCGGGCCCTTGCCGACCCTCAAGGGAACCCCCAGCTGGGCGGCGAGTGAGCCCGCGCTTGGCGGGGTCCTGCGTTGGAGAGCAGGACCCGTGAGCCGGGGTCGGAGTGGCGTCTCGGGCCCGTGCTGGACTGGCCTGTGCACGTCACTGGGCACTCCTGGACCTGCCCGCACCTTCTGTCCAGCCGCCCGTGCCCTGGCCTGTACGGCCCTCGGCCTCGTCCCCGTCCTGTCGCTTGTCCGCCTGTGTCTGACTCCTTGCCGGCGTTTATGTTGCAGCCAGCAGAGGCCTCGGAGGTGGCGGGTGGGACCCAGCCTGCGGCGGGAGCCCAGGAGCCCGGGGAGACGGCGGCAAGTGAAGCAGCCTCCGTAAGACGGCAGGGACCAGGGCCCCGTCCTTGTCCCCACTGTCTGCCTGCCGCCTGTGCCCCTGCGTGCTGGCTGTGCCCGGCGGAGTCGGGGCAGGTGCCCGGGCACAGGCGGACGCCCTTCCCTCCCTGCGGCCGAGGGCCAGCCCTCGAGGCCCAGCCCCGCTGACCTGTCCCCTGCCCCCAGAGCTCGCTCCCGGCTGTGGTGGTGGAGACCTTCTCGGCGACTGTGAACGGCACCGTGGAGGGCGGCGGCGGGGCCGGGCGCCTGGACCTGCCCCCGGGCTTCATGTTCAAGGTGAGGCCCTGCCGGGTCACCCGCCTCACCGACGCGGCTCCGCAGGGCTGGGCCGGGGACCCTGGGCCTTGACGCTCCCCGGCCTCCGCAGGTGCAGGCCCAGCACGACTACACAGCCACCGACACGGACGAGCTGCAGCTCAAGGCCGGCGACGTGGTCCTGGTGATCCCCTTCCAGAACCCCGAGGAGCAGGTGTGCGGCGCCCGGCGGCCGGCAGGGGGCGGCAGAGGCCGCGATGTGGGAGCTCGGCGCCCTGGGGCGGCGTCTTCCTTTGTTCTCCCGGTCCCAGGTTCCCTCCAAGCCCTCGCTGGGCCCCCAGGGGCCCTGCGCCTGCAGGCTGCGCACACAGGGTCCCGCGCCTCCCAGCTGCATCCCGAGCTGAGTCTCAGCCCAGACGCCGTGTCAGTTACTCTCCAAGGGAGGTCCCAAGCCTGGGCGTACCCCAGAACTCTGGCCGTGGCAGGGCGGGGGGCGCTGCAGGTTTCAGCTCTGCCTGGGCGGATTAGTGACTTAGGGAGGCCTTAGCCCAGAAGATGAGAGAGAGCTGGGGAAATGGGAAAATACTCAGTGGGGAGGCCCTGGGAAGAAAAAATAAATGAACAAATAAACAAGGGAGGTGCCCTGGCTGGACCCCGGCGAGTCCCCGCTCCGTGGCTGGGCGGCTGCCCTGCCCACTGGCGGCGTACATTGGCCGTTGAGCGTCGTCGGTGGTGCCCACGTGGACCTCTGGACTTCGCTCTCAGTTCAGCCCTGAGCACCTGCAGGCCTTGCCCTGGAGCCCGGCCGGCCAGGGGCCATTGTCTTTGTCCCGTCCGCGTGACCGAGTTGTCAGGATGGCTGAGGGTGAGGCCGTCTCGGGCAGGGCTTCCTGGCCGGGCCTGGAGAGGGCAGGGTGGGAGGCCTGAGTCCCAAGGATTTTCAGGCCAGAGCTGAACCCACTGGTTCTTCCCCGCCCCTGTGGACTTCCCTGGGCCGGGTGGGGTTCAAGAGCTCTGCCCCCCGGCCGTGGGGTGGGGTCGGTTGTCCAGAGCCGACTGTAGGGGCTCAGACGAGGCAGGGGCCGATGGGACCCAGGCGGCGCCCAGCTGCAGGGGCAGGGCGTACGGCCCCCGCGGCCCAGGGCGAGGCTGGGAGGAGCAGGGCCACCTGGCTGGGCGCGCAGTGCTCGGGACCTTCCAGAGCGGTGCTGGCGACCCCGCGGCACGCGTGCAGCAGCGGGCAATTAGCGTCACCGCTCCAGAAGCTTCCCACTGCCGGTGCCTCTGGAGCGTTGTGATACTGTTTCTAGACGTGTGAGACCTGGAGGGACAGCCAGTGGCCTCCTCGGGGGGTTCCAGATGGCGGGAAGCCCTTGGACCTGGGAGTGAGCGGGTCGCTCAGATACGGTCAGACCGGTTCAGTAGCCAGGCTGCCTTTCCAGGGAGGGATCACTTCCCCAAGCCGGCGTAGTGGGCTTCTCCCCGCCCCTCACTCCCGAGCGCAGGCTGCTCCCTGCTGCTGGAGGCAGGTGGCCTCGAGTCTCGGGAGGAGGAGGGGACGGCGGGAGCAGGGGTCATCCTGCCGGACCCCCCCCCACCTGGTGTGACCTGGGTGCCCTCCCTGCTGCAGGATGAAGGCTGGCTCATGGGGGTGAAGGAGAGCGACTGGAACCAGCACAAGGAGCTGGAGCAGTGCCGGGGTGTCTTCCCCGAGAACTTCACGGAACGCGTGCAGTGACGGCAGAGCCCCTGCAGCCCTCCGGGCACTTGAAGAACATCTTTTCCCGAAAAATGTGTGTTTCTTTTTTTTGTTGTTGTTTGTTTGTTTTTAAAACTTTTAAAAAGCAAAGGGAAATTGAGAGAGGAGAGGCCTGAGCCAAAAGGTGTTCTCCCAAACATTAGGTCGTTTTCCAAAGAGCCCGGTCGCAGCCCGGCTGGTGGCGCTCACCAGTGTACCTGAAGCTGCCGTGTGCCCTAGTTGAGTTCCCGCGTCCCCGCCTACCCGCATGTGTGCCTGGCCGCAGGGCGGGCTGGGGGCCACCAAGCCACCACTGCGCTTGCCTGACGCTTCGGCCACCGCCGGCCTGGGCAGGGGTCCTCTTCCTGGCCGCTGCAGTGCGTGGGGCCCAGTCGCCAGCCCAGCCTGGCCCCGCCCCGCAGACTCTGTGTGCTGTTTGAAAATAAACCTTAGTGTTCAAAACAAAGCGAAACAAAACATCTGGCGGAAACTCTCCGGAAGATGTCAGCGTGTCTGTGTTGTCTCCAGCGTCCCGTCTGAGGCTGGGACACTGTGCTGCTGGCTGGGGTGCCAGCTGGTGGCCACTGTCCCCAGCGGGAGCCTGTGCCGCGATGTGTGCCCCAGGGGCGGTGTGTCCCGGGTGACTCTGGGAACCGGGGGTCAGAGACCAGACTGCTCCACAAGTGAAGACCTGGAGGCCCAAGGAACTGGGGGAGCTGTTTGGAGGTCTTGGCCAGGGTCTGAGTGCTCGGCCCCCAGCCGCCCGGGGACCTGAGTCTGCCGGGGCCGGACGTGAGCTTGGTTTGCTGGCTTTATCCCGTCTTGCGACTCCCGCCGAGCTCAGCCTCAGCTCTGGGGGCTGGGCTGGGTGGCCGATGACACTGCAGCGCCTGGCCTTTTCCAGGCGCACTGGGAGTTGCGCTCATGGCCCCGGAGCCAGCCTGTAGTTGCAGGTAGAAGGGATGTATCTTTATATCAGCCTGCGGTGGGAGTGAAAGCAGGAGAGGGGTGAGCCCGAATCCAGGGCCCGGGACCCCTCGGACTCCGGGTGCCGCCGGGAGGGGCCTGTTCAGCCGGGCGCCCTCGCCTGCCCTTTGGGGTGGACAGTGTGTGCGTGGCCGTCAGGCATGGCCGTCTCCTTCCCGGCTGGACTCTGACTTGGTGCTGCACTCACATTGCTCACTGCCCGGCTTTCTCGCAGCTGTGGCTGGCTCTGTGACACCTCCCTGGCCGTGAGCTGAGGGAGGGCAGCCTCCACTGAGGAAACGAAGCCTCGCGTGGCTGAGTGTGGCTGTCACCTCCTCCTTCACCCTGGAATGAAGGCTGGAGTAGCAGCAGCCTTCTTGTGACCTGCAGTTCACATACAGGAGGGCAAAGAGCTGCTCACTGAGGGGCTGAGTGAGCACAAAGGTGGGGGAGGAGAGCAGTCCAGGCTGGTGGCCGTACTTCTGGCTGACGTGTGTACGAGGTGTCATGCCCATCACACTGTGGGTGTGGGTGTGGGGGCTCTGTTACCTGTGGCCTTCCTGACATTTGGCCTCCTGCAGTCCTGCAGTCCCCGCCCTGTGCAGTCCCCACTGTCCATTTCCTCCGGCACCCACAGCGGCTCCAGCGTCCTTTGGCTCTGCTGCCAGCCCACCCGTCAGAGCGGATCGCGGCTGCCGGGGAGGTTTCCCTGGAACGCGCTCCCGGCGTTGCTGAGTTTGCGCCCTCAGCCGTGCACTTTTCCTGCAGGCGCAGGTCCTCACACTGGCCCTGCGTGTTCTGCTCACTCCCTGCTTTCTCCCTGCCCGGGAGGGCCATGATCCCCGTGTCCTCTTCCTGCGGGTGGCTTCTCTGTCACGCTGCACCTGCGCACCATTCAGGGGCGCCCTGCTGTGGAGAGGCCACAGGGTGCTGTTTGCTGAAAGTGAAAGGGTAAGTCGCAGTCCCCTGCCCCCACCCGACGAGGCCCGAGTCCACCCCGAGCTGGCGAGGGCAGTCTCCCTCGCAGCTCCTGCCCCGCTGTGGGCTCAGCTGTTACCCAGACCGAGCCCAGGGCAGACAAGGTGACCAGAGGATGCCTCTACTCCCCTTGGAATCCACTCAGTGGCCCCCACAGCCTGTTAAAGCCCTCACACCGGCTTCCTCATCGGTAGGCAAAGTGTTTGGGTGACAGGATGTGTTGTAATAAGATTGCTCAATCTGCCAGCCTAGCCTGGGCGTACACTTATTCTCACTCTGATACCCTTTAGGGATGGTAGTTTTCCCGATGCTGATTGAACTTTGTTCTCCTGTAATCTGCTACTCTTTCTATTTTGCTTGCAAGAATTTTATGAGTGACCGTAAGGTCCCACAGCAAGGATAATGTGTGTCCATAACATTCTACACCAACAAAAAGTGTCCATTCTCATGAACATGTCTTTTTCTAAATAACGTGGCGTGCCCATGCACATGTACATGTGTGTGTCTTATTCTGACAACAGAATGGATTCCGTTGCTCCGCACGTTCTAGAATTCCTGTTTGGGAAACACCTTGCGCCTGTGGCGGCAGAGTTGCCTGGGTGCCTTCCACGCTGAGATGTTGTCTTGCATCAGGGAATTTGATTTCCAGGCCATGGAAACATTCTGCTTGCAGGCTGCCCGCCATTTAGCATTGGGATGGACGAACACGGAGGAAGTAAAAATTCCTCTGATGGAAATAGAATGTCTGTTAAGGAAAAGGAAACCTGGCAGAGCATGTTTGGTTCTGGAAGAGGGTCCCGCCAACCACAGCCTGGGTGGGGGATTCGGGGCCGAGCGGCCCTGCATGATTCTTCCTGGGCTGGTGGGGGAGGGGATGGACAGCAAGGTGGGTCTGTGGGTGTGCGGACTCCCACCCGGCCCTGACGGGAGAGGCAGAGACGGAATGAGGGGAGCGTCTGCAGGGGAGGGGCCCCGAGGAGAGGGCAGTAGGCCCCACCTGGAGGAGGACCCGGCATGGGAACAGGTGTCCTGCGGGACCGGTATCCTGTGGGTGGGACATTGAGGATGGGTACTGTTTGAAGTCGACTCTATTTTTGTGTTGGGTTGAAAAAATAATCCTGGTTTTCACCACTCACCTTGAGGCTGTCAGTGTATCACTGCGGAACCATGGGAAGGGGCTGGTTTCGTGTCGGAGCTGACCCAGGCCAGGAAGGACCTGCTGTGGAGAGGGGAGGGCTCTTCAGGGCCTGATGGATGGAACACCGCCCTGAGCCCGTGCTCAGCAGAGCTTGTTGGAGACAGTGGGTCAGGAGCTGAAAATTTCACAATGAATAGGAGGAGACAAGGGGCCGTTTTACTTGGCGCGAAGCAGATGATCTCAGAGGTCCAAAGGCCCAGGGCAATGACAGGCAGATTCTTGGGGTGCATTTGGCCTCTGGCAGCAGGGCTTGGGAATCACGAGCTGGGCTCTGGAGTGAGAGATCTAGACTTCGTGGTGCAGTTCTGCCTTGACCTGTGGTTTTACTTCCTACAAAATGGTAGTACTGCTTGGCTCAGGCTTGTCCTCTGAATTAATAAGTATTACAGGACAGTTTGTATTTCTTGAATTATTGTATTTTTTGCAGTGCTGGGAATTGAACCCAGGGCCTTAGCACTCAGCTACATCCCTAGCCCTTTTAAGCATTTCTTATTTTGAGACAGGGTCTCGCCCAGTCATTAAGCTGCCCAGTCTGGGCTGCAAGTTTCAGTCCTGTTGACTCGGCGTATATCTTATTCAAACAGAAAAGCTTCACATTTTGTTTGTTTCTTTAGGGTCTGGGGATGGAGCCGAGGGCCTCCCGCATGGTAGACGAATGTTGTACCGCTGAGTCGTACCTTCAGTCCCTCAGTTGGGACTTGTGTTTGCTGGAAAGCAGAAGCCAAGGAGCTGTCACTGCAAGGTCTCACCTCCTTATGTGTAATTTTGGGTGATTTTCTTGCCTCTCAGAGTTCCCCAAACTAGGTAATATTCTTGGCCTGCAGGAATCTGCTCAAAGTCGGGGACCCAGAGTGTTGTTCCTCCAGGGGTTTGTGGAGTTGATTCTCTATGTACAGTGGCTTATTTTCCCTGTTAACTGAGAGTAATGCACAGCTTTGCCATCCCCAGTATGGCCTTCACAACACAGGACAATTCTGTGGCCAGAGAAAGGAGGCCAGGTTCTTATTGAACCCATGAAAATAACTGTATTTCCAAGAAAAGTTAAGGAGACTAAGTAAGCTTTTGAATTGTGGGAGGCCAGTGAGAATCAGATAATACTGAAAAATGTTTCCCCCCAAAATTCAAAGACCCAGTCCAGAAATGGATGTCTGAGATGAATATGTACTTCTCAGATGAAGAAATACAAATGGAAAATAAATACATGAAAAAATGTTCAACGTCATTGGTCATTTGAGAAATGCAAATTAAAATAACACTGAGATTCCATTTCACTCCAGAAAGAATGGCTATCACCAAGAAGTCAACCAATAACAAATGCTGGTGGGGCTGTGGGGAAAAAGGAACCCTTCTCCACTGTTGGTGGGAATGCAGGCTGGTGCAACCACTGTGGAAATCAGTGTGGAGATTCCTCAAAAAACTAGGAATAGAGGTCCCATTTAACCCATCTGTTCCTCTTCTGGGTATTTTCCCAGAAGAATTAAAAACATCATACCACAGTGATGTATGTGCACCTAGGTGTGTAGCAGCACAATTTGCAATAGCTAAGTCTTGGAAACAACTCAAATGCCCTTCAAGCAAGGAATGGATAAAAAAGACATGGTATTTTTATATAATGGAGTACTACTTAGCTATAAAGAAAAACTTGAGACCTTTGTAGGTAAACGGATGCATCTAGAGACCATACTCATAAGTGAAATAAATCAGACTCACATGTGCTAACATCCTATTGTCTCCCTAGTATAAGAAACTGAAAGAGTAAATATGATCTTAAGGGTACAATAGATATTGTGAAAGAGAAAGAAATTGCTCAAAGGGAAAGAACAACTGGCATAGGGAAAAAGAAACGAAAGACGGGGAAAATACATATGTATATATATGATGGCTGAGATAATTGTGCTGCTGATTCTACTAGTTCATGGAAAACACAAAGCTTGTATTGTCTGATCAATTTTGCGTTCCTGTATCTGATAATCTGAGCAACTATTTCGAAGATAACAATATGCAATATAATAATGATTGTTAATCTCCTATCAGCTTGTTTTGAAATCCTATATCATTTTTATTTTGTTTTGTGTTTATTGTTTTCTCTTTTTTTTAACTCTTTAAAATAAAAAAAAATATTCCAATTGACAAAAAGCAAAATCTATTAAGTCATAGGTTAAGAAGGACGAGAAAGGGCTCGCTACCAGGCCTATTAATGAAAGAACACTAAAGCGACATGAAGAGTACTTCAGAATATAACCACAATAAAATGGGCTTACTCCGCCCTGTGTGATCATTCCCGCTTGCTGAATCTTAGTCTATAGTCTACTTTCTGAGCAAAGAGGCCTGAAATCTGGACTCTGCCATCAGCGTGGCCTGAGGCGCTCGTTGGGAGGCCCAGCCTGGCCTTCGCTGGAGACGCTGCACCCAGCCCAGCTCATGGCAGAGCAAAGGAAAAACTATCTGCAGATGACAGGAGCAGTGGTTAGTTTATGACAGCAAGCAATAATACAAACAGGCAGGAGGCTAAAATTCTCCATTGGGAAATGACTGTTTGATAAGAGTTTGATCAGTGTTTCCTTACGGGTAAAACGGCTTACAGACAGCCGAGGTACTGGTGACCCTTCAGGGTCTTCTCGTAAAGCAGGCGAGGTCTAAAATATTTATGTGAGTGACATTTTACTGATACAAACTCAAGCTAGGGGAGACTGAGCCTCTCTTCAGATGTGACAGCTTCTCCCATGCGAACTGATTAAGGAACAATGAACATAATTACTTCTAGCAATGCTCTTTCTCTTGTTTCATAAGGGGAAGCAACAGATCTTTGTGAATTTGCAGGGGACCTCTAGTAAGTTTCTAAGAATATTTTAAGGTTAAAAAATTTTGTTTTTGCTGTTTCTGTATTTAAGATATGATCTCAGGAAAGAAAAATTAAAGAAGTCATCCAAGAAGATGAGGACACGTGGTTCTTAGACTATCCCAGGGGCCTAAGAGAGAAGTTTTGCTCACCCTTGTAATAATTTTTAAAAATGGCAAACATAGAAGGTGATGTGATTTTCAACAACTTCATCATTTTTGCAAGTGAGGGTTTGTGTGTATTTTGATTTAAATAATAAAGGACATAATATAATCAGTAGAGAACACAGACATTTCCCTGGTAAGACGCAGGCGATCTGCTGTCTGGACATACTTCATGGATGGTAAAGAGTAACCTTTCATACTGCAGACCAAGGCAGGAATCAGTAAGGCAAGGCAGCAAGCCCATCAAAACGAGTGAACTTTGCCATCATTTTAACATATTTCATGGTTTCGTCTGAGAACAAGGGGTCATAAATCAAGGCAAATAAAATTCAACCCCTTTCAATGCAGTCTTTCCTATTCTGGATCAAAATACTCTTGCCATAGAAGACAAAAGCATACGCATTTGTGTGCTTTGCTTCTATTTTATGTGCACCACCAACCACTCGTGTTAATGATAACTTTTATCTAAAGTAATCAACTTTCACAGAAAGCACTGGGAAGGTGGGCAGCAAATCGAGATGTGCCCTACACAAGCATTTCTGCGGACTGGCAGAGGATTTGAACACACGCGTGTGTGAATTTTCACAACCACACATGCCTTTTATTCCTTAAGGTAGCAAGCAGAGATATGTTTACCAACAGGACCCAAACGTAGAAATAGCATATACAAATAAGCAAACTATACAAGTTACTTAGAAGTTTAGCTAAGTATCCAATGATTCCATTACTGAAATTTATTTTGTATAAGATTTTGCTAGCTAAAGATCTTAGCTTATTTAACCTAATATATGACAAAACAGGTAAGTAAGTTCATCTAAATAATGATTCTATTTAAAGTAACACCAGGCGTGGTGGCACACACCTGTAATCCCAGCACTGGAGACGGAGGCAGGATCACGGTGAGCTGGAAGTCAGCCTGTGCTCCACAGTGAGTTTAAGGCCAGCCTGAAGTGCATGGTGAGCCTGCTGCGTAGTGAGTCTGTCTCCCTGCTGCCCAAAGTAACACCAGTTTTACAGTTATCTCTACCCCTGAGCTGCATACCTCCAGACAATCGTTTTTTAAAATCAAAATTGTTGAGCTAGTCTGACTTGTCAGAGATTTGCCTTGATTATGTGAACTTGAATTCATAAAACTATTTCTTTGCTAGCTGATTTTGTATGAGGTCATGTTGTTTCAAAGTCTAGTACACTGGAAGTGTGAGAAGTTAGGACTTTCTTATAAGCTAATCAAAACAGTACCTTTGATGTAAGAGATGTAATAATCTAATTCATTAATGTACTTCCCACTCATACACCAAGTGGGCACTGCCTTTTGTCACTGCAGATTTGCGGGTGTTTGGATCACAGACACAGAGAGAGGCTCTGCCTTCAAATCTAGGCACTGCAGCCAAGGCTGAAGCAAACACGAAACACAAGGTTTCCCCAGTCCCAGGTCTCAAGAACTGTTTCTCCTCACGGTGGGCGCCAAACCTTCAACTGCTTCAGTGCAACAAACAAAAGAACATCTCTGCCGTCTCTCACTTAGAAAGGGTTCGGTCCCTACCATCCGTTTGCGGAGTTCACCAAGTGGTCAAATCAAAAAACTAAATTGCCAATCATTGTTGCTAAGAGGGGAGACATTTTATCAGTCACGCATGGACCTGAAATAAAATGTGAACACAAATTCAGCAAAGATTGGAGAAATAAATTGAGAGAAACAAAAGTGAAAGTTCTTGTGTTACTTGGAATTCTCTCAGGAGGCCAAGAAATGAGGCGCTTTACCCCCAGTATTCATGAGGTGCCTTTTGGCAGAAATGCTGTTTCCCTGACTGACACAATCTACTAGGTCCTGCTGTGGGACCGCTAACTTTGCTGAAAGGTGTTTTCAAAAAGGTGGAATCATAACTTTCAGAAATGTAAATACTAATGAATGCATGCTAAAAATTGTAATGAGACATTATTGAAAAAGGAGCCAGTTCAAATGTTTACGTTCTTCACTGGGCAAAACCCATTTTTGCACTAAAATGCACAGAAAATGTTTGTAGCACCACCAGCCTTCCACAAGTTAATTTATGTCTCTAAAGAATTGCTAGGTGGCCCAGCTAATGACAGTCAAAGATGTGTGCCCCTGTGGAATCAGATAGCACTTGGACAACAGCCAGATACCAGTGAGAGGCCGTTCTGTCGTCTTTTCTTCCCCCTTCCCAAAGTCTTCTTCCTGACAGAAGGGTGTAGGAACATCTGCCATGGAATAGAGACCAGATTAATGGCAAATACTGTTACTAAGCTCAGTGACTAAGTGTGGTCAGTTAATTAATGATTTTCTTTTTTTAAATATTTTTTTTAAAAAATTTTTATTGGGATATTTTAGATATACATAGTCATGATATATAATCTTCTGGATGATTTGCTGCATTCTGTTTGCTAGTGTCTTATTGAACAGTTTTGCATCTGTGTCCATTAGGGAGATTGGCCTGTACTTCTCTTTTTTTGGTTGGATCCTTCTCTGGTTTTTGTATGAGGGTAATGCCTTTTTCCAGGAATGAATCTGGGTGTATTGCTTGCCTTTCAATTTCATTAAAGAGTTTGAGAAGTAGTGGTATTAGATACTCTCTGAATTTCTTGTAGAATTCAGCAGTGAATCAGTCAGGGCCTAGGGTTTTCTTTGTTGGTAGGTTTTTAAACTACATCTTTAATTTCATTGACTCATACTGGGTTATTTGGAATTTTTATATCTTCTTGACTCAGGTTTGATAATTCAAAAGTACCTAGGAGTCTATCCATTTCTTCTGTGTTTTCCATCTTATTAGACAGAAGACAGGTTCTTGAAGTAGGTGTTGATGATCTGGATTTCTACAAGATCTGTTATGATTTCTCTTTTTATTCCTAATTGCATGGATTTGAGTCCTTCCTTTGTTTTGGTCAGGTTGGCTGCGAGTTCATCAATTTTATTTCATCTTTCAAAGAACCAACTCTTTGATTCATTGAGTCTTTGTATTATTTTCTTAGCCTCCATTGCATTAATTTCTGTTCTGATCTTTATAATTTCCTCCCTTGTACAAGCTTTAGGTTTGACTTGCTCATCTTTTTCTAGAAGCTTGAGGTTCAACATTAGGTTGTTTATCTGAACTTACTCTTTTTCTGGGTAGTCACTGCTGTAAATTGGCCTTGTAGGAGTGCTTTCACTGTGTCCCAAAAGTTCCAGTGTGTTGTATCGGGATTATTGCTTAATCGTAGACTAATTTCTTCTTTAACTGTGTCTGTGACTCACTGGTTGTTCAGGGTGGTGTTTAAATTCCGTGTGTTTATGGAGTTCTTGTGGTTTCTTTTGCCTCTGATTTCCAACGTCATTGCACTATGGTCTAATAATATGTATGGGATCATTTCAGTTCCTTTGCATTTACTTAAGCATGTATGTGGTCTGTTTTGAACTAGTATGTGATCTGCTTTGGGAAATGTCCCATGTGCATCTCAGAAGAATGTGTATTCTGATGTTGTGGGGTGGAGTACTCTGTAGACATCTACTAAGTCCATTTGTTCAAAACTTTGGATTCAGTTCTGATACTTCTTTGTTGATTTTTTTTGTACAGTTGATCTGTTTGTGACAGTGGGTGTATTGAGGTCCTTCATTACAATTGTATTAATGCTTATTTAATATTTTTATATAATTGAGTGGGCTTGTATTTGGTGCATGCATATTTATGTTTGTTATGTCTTTCCCTTGAATTGTTCCCTTTACAAGGATGTGGAGACCTTCTTTGTCTCTCTTGATTAGTCTTGGCTGAAAATCCACTTTGTCTCCAAATATAATAGCTGCCCCTTCTGTTTTCTGGGTTTCTGTTACATGGGCTATTGTTTTCCATCATTTTATTCTCAGTGAATTTCCTTTGAAATTAAATGTGTTTCTTGTATGCAGCATATTGTTGGATCATGTTTCTTGATCCATTTTGCCAGTTTGTTTCTTTTGACTGGTGAATTGAGACCATTTGCGTTGATGGTTATGACTGATACGTACTGACTTATCCTTGTCATGTTATTTTCCAGTTGTCGGTTTGCTTTTCTTCCCCTCTTTTCAGTTGTTTGCCTTACCTGGTAGACTCATTCTGTTGAGGTTCATGGAGTTGTAGTCCTTGTGGTCTCTTTCTAGAATGCCTTTCAGAACATTTTAGATTGCTGGTTTAGTGTTCATGAATTTCCTCAGATGTTCTCTGTCATGAAAGTATCTTATTTCCCCATCAATTTTTGAAGGATAGTTTTGTAGGGTACATCAATCTGTGTTGGAGGTTGTTTTCTTTCTGGTCTTGAAATATTTCACTCTAAGCTTTCCTTGACTTGACGGTTTGTGTTGAGAAGTCAGCTGTGATTCTGATGGGTTTTCCTTTATAGGTAACTTGTTTCTTTTCTCTGACGGTTTTTTAATATTCTGTTCTTGTGTTAAATTATATACCATGGTTTAGATTTTTTTGAGCATAGCTAATTGGAATTTTATGTGCCTCATTTATCTGCACATCAAATTATTTTTCCCTGCTTGGAAATTTTTCTGCAATTATTCCTGTGAGCAGATTTTTTATGTCATTTGAGCTATCTTCTTTTTTTTATTGACTCCAATTAATTTTATGTATTTTTTTTGCATCATCCAGCAGCTGTTGGATTGATTTTTCATGGTTTCTTGGTATTTTTAAGAAATTTTTCTTTTTTGCAATCCTGTCTTCTATGTGTGAGATTCTGTCCTCACATTGGCTCATTCTGCTGCATACACTTTCAATGGAGTACTTAATCTCCTGGATATTTGAATTT
Organism: Dasyprocta punctata; assembly: GCA_004363535.1. NCBI lineage: Eukaryota > Metazoa > Chordata > Mammalia > Rodentia > Dasyproctidae > Dasyprocta > Dasyprocta punctata. The sequence continues at coordinate 12,683 of RJWM01019657.1, read as the reverse complement.
GTTTCATGGATTCCATTTCTTTCCTGTGTTGAGTGTTCATGATTTCCATCATTTCCCTAAGATTTATCTATATCTAGAGTCACTATACATGTGTTTCATTATGGTCACCATCTCTAGTTATCTGAGAAATTTTTTATTTTGCTAAAGCATCATTCATCCGCTTTGTTATTTCCAGTGTTACCACTTCAGAGAATCTAGGTAGTGGCTTTTGGATTGTTTCACCTATTTGCCCCCTTGATTTGTCTTTGATGAGCTAGAAGTCTGGAGTTGCATCTTGCTTACAGAGTGTCCTTCATTAGCCTAGGATGCCTTAAGGTACAGGCAATTACTCTGACTCACTGCTTATTGGAAGTGTGCAGCTGGGCTTTAGATACTGTAAGGTCAGAAACTTGGTCGGAGACCTCTAATTGCTTTCTGTGAAATACCTGCAAGTTTGCTATTTTATAAATGTGTTCTTACATTATAATTGTGCTCCAATGAATCTACCACAACTACATTGGAAAAACAAAACCAGAAAATAGTAAGTATTGGAGGAACTGTGGAGAAATGTTTCTCTTTTGGTGTAAATGTAAAACACTGCAGCTGATGAAGAAAATAGATTGAAATTTTATCAAAAAATTAAAAATGAGTTACTATATGACTTAGAAATTCTATTTCTGCATGTATACCAGAAAGAATTGAAAACAGAATGTTAAAGAGACATTGTATACTTATATTCGCAGAAGCATTATTTACAGCAGCTAAAAGGTGGTGTCCAATGGATAAATAGATAGTAAAAATGCAATCAGATACATAATAGAATATTACTCAGCCATTGTCTTAGTTACTTTTTACTCTTTGCCTAGACAAAATACCTGACGCCCAAAATTAGGGAAGGAAAGGTTTATTCTTACAGTTTCTTGGGAGTTTCAGTCCATTAGTTGGCTCCAAGTCAGCATGGGGTGGCAGGGCTACTGTTCATGGTGGCTGCAAGCCACAAGACATGCTGGCGAGAGAGAGGGAGAGAGAGAGGGCAGAAGCGGAAGACCCACCTTCCCTTACACTGTATGTCAGCTCCACCCCTGGGTGGGCACAGCACTCACATTGCCAGACAACAAACCAATAACAAACCAATAACTCAGCCCTATTAAAAGTATGAGGACTTGGGGGTACATACTATTACCCAATACAGGCATAAAAAGGAAAAACAGTTCTGACATATGCTACAACATGAATGAAACTTGAGAACGTGGTAGGGAAAATCAGATGGTTAGAACAGCATGGAAAATAAGCCAGTCACAAGAAAGACAAATGCAATATGATTCTACTGATAGGAACTACTTGGAATAATCAGAAAGTAGAATGAATTTCTGGAGGTAGATGGTGGTGACAATTGTACCACATTATGAATGCACTTAATAGTGCTGAACTGTACACTTAAAAACTGATGGGATGATAAATTTTATGATATGTGTCAAAAACGAAGAATAACCTGGGATTTGTTATTCACATAGTGTGAGTTTATCCTTTAGGGTTATTAAACCTCAGTTTTCACTGAGAGGGAAAACTCAGTATTATATCATTCCATCCTACTCTTTCCCTCTTTTTCTTTTCCCTCTGTCTTCTTCTTTCTTAAATATGTAAAACTAGGTATCATCAATCTGCAGCTTTTTATAATTCAACCATGAGTCAGAAAATGCTTATTTTTAGTCTATGTGCATAATTTTTGGCTTGGGAAATGTAGACTGAAAACATGGTAAGATAAGATCACCATTGACCAATAGCCATTGCCATGAAAATGAATGCTAGAAAAACAGTTGCCCAGAGATTTCCAGATGAGAGAGCCAGGTACCACTGAACCTCTCATGTAACTGAGAGCTTAGCTCCTTAAACTGTTAAGAAAACTTTCATAAAAAATTTAAAACATTTTCCCAGTAGAAATAAAAGTAACTTATGCCTTCTTTTGGATGGTGTTATAAACAATATACTTCTAATTTTATTTTTCAATTTACTTGTCATCCCTACAGAAATAAAATCATATGTGTTGATTCAAAGACTTGTACAAAAATGTTCACAGGAACTTTGCTCGTAACAGCTTCAAACTGAAAACAACACAAATGCCCACCATAAAGCAAACGGATAAATTACCTGAGGTATTGCCATACAACAGAATACTGTTTAGTAAAAAAAGGAAGATACTATTGCTACATATTATGGCATGGGTGAATTGCAGTCATTCTGTGTGGAAGAAGTCAGACAAAAAGCCAGGTATGGAGGGCACACCTGTAGTCCCAGCACTCAGGAGGCTGAGGCAGAATTGCCATGATTTCAAGGCCATCCTGCACTACATAGTAAATTCAAGGACAGCCTAAACTACATAATGAGACTTGTCTTAGAAAGAAAAAATAAAGTCAAACAAAAAAGTATATACTGCATGATCCCATTTATATACATTTTTAGAAGTTGAAAAATCTCTAGTGACAATATAGACAGTGGTTTCCTGAGGATCCAGGTGGTACAAGGAGAGATGGCAGGGGCAGGAGAAAGGTTTTAGGGTTGGTGGGTATAGGCTGTGGCTTTGGTTTTAGTCATATGTATGTGTCAAACCATATCTATAGAGATCCCTTTCCTGTCCTCATCATGGTTTGAGAAGTTTGTATTTGTAATCCCATGGGAAAGTTATTGGAATTCTATTGAGTTAATTCCAATCTACTACCTCCAGTGTAACCCATGGTGAGAATAAAGACGTTAAAACATATTTATATTTAGGGGGAGTCAAAGGGTCCTACGTCTGGCTCAGATGACAGTTCATTGGAACAAAAGGCCTCAACCCAGTGCCTAACCTCGATTTTATTAATTCATGAAGAAAGGAGTGGCTTGAGGATGGGTGACTGTAAGAATGGCAGGAAATACATGAGTACTGTGAGCTGGGCTAGGTAGGAGGCCAGAAAGGACCTCTGCAATGTGCAGAGAGAAGGGTGTGCAGAAAGACCAAGCTGCATGACACAACTGAGGCAGAATTTAATGTGTAGAGGGCTGGTGCTTCCGCTTCTGATGTGTGAAGTTCTCTGCCCTGGGAAGTCATAGCCTCTTCTCTTGAGGCTGAACCCAGCTGACAGCCCTGGAGCCCTGGCTCTGCCATCCCACCCAGCTCAACCATGTTCAGGGAGACACTGGAGCAGGGAGACAGGACTGTCACCTGGCTTCAAAGGTTATGCATCAGCACCTCAGCCAGCCCTGTTTACATTGCTTAGCGCCAACTGAAGGGAAAAGAAAGCTTAATAGTTCTTATAGTGTTTTGTAGGTTTTCTAAGGTCTCCTATGGGCACCCTTCTGTTTTCTGTAAAAAGGTAGTTTAATTCTACAGCTTTTACTTATTTGTTGCCTGCCTACCGTAAGGAGTAGGATCTCTATTGTCATGCTAATATAAAATTACAAATAGATATTTTCTCCTTGTTCTTTATTTTGGGGGAAACAGTCTTTCAGATTAAGTAGGATGCTAACTACAGAGTTTTTTTTTTTTTGTCTCCAACAAACAAGTTGTATTTGAAAAATACAAGTATTCTACAAAATCCAAGACCAGATCACCAACAAAATGACAGACAACAAAATGACACTTTCTCGAGATAAGTCAGTAGCTGGTTGGCTACAGACAAGCACTGCGAAACGAAAGTCAAAACAAAATGAAAGACTCAGAATGTTACAGACAACTGGAGGACATTCCATCTTGTCATGCATTTTCAGAATAAAAGTTTAGTCGGACAATAACTGGCTCAATTAGAATGTTGTGAAAGGATGAAACCAAGTAGTTCTGGCTGGAAGCCTGTGTCACAGAGCAAACAGAAGGACCTGGAAGGTTCTGACTGAAGGGCTACCTGCGGGTGGGCCCCATCAGCCTGAGGCTGTGGCTCTCCACTCTGCACGCACACCCAGTCTGCACACATCCCACAGGACCCGTTGGGGGAAATTACAGGATCCCTGTGTAAATCCAGGGCAGATATGGTAAAAACTGAAGCAGATGTATCTTGGCAGCAGCAAAGCCTTTGATGCTGAGAAGGAAAATAGATATCTGAGTGGCTACAGAATGATGTTTCTGAAGGAAATACTCCAGGAAATGGTAAGTGTGGGAAGAAGAGACCTTTTGCAAAAATGTTGAACATATGGGGGAGGAAGTATAGAATATGCTGGAAAAGTCTGGAGCTGACACGAAGAAGGTTCTCCTTGCCAAGAAAAAGGGACCTGAAATATGTGGCAAGGCTTCTTTCAAAACCAAGAATGAGAAAACTGAACATATTTGGGACACACAGAAGCAAAGGCAGAAACATAATCAAGAATATTCTCAGCCGTTCCTTTTTTTCCCCCATGGTGGGATATGAAAAGCTGAGAAAGAAGGAAAAAACAAAAACAAAAACACCAAAAAAACTACCCAATATGTTTCCACATTAAATTTGACGGGGAAACCATGGGGTCCCTTCTCCCTCAAGCTGTGATTTCACTTCTGTCTGCCACAGCCTTGGCGGCTGCCTCAGTCTCTCTCTGCTGTGTCTGCTACACTCTCATCGTTGACAGTGCGTCAAGGTGACACTAGGGCAGGGCCGTCAGCCCCCGAGAGGACCAGGGGGAGCACGGGTCGGCCCACCCAGCCAAAAGAGCTTCCAGAACAGGGCAGCAGCTCCTCTGTGGCCTGCCAGTCCGTGCCCAGTAAGCATGGGGCAAGGAAGGCGAGCCTGGTAGCCTGACGCCTGAACTGGGAGGCTCCTGGACACCCGGCTTGTCCGTGGTGCTCATGAGGACCTGAATACCATCCCCCCATCCATCTATTAGTCATTGATAAAACCCGAGGGACTTACTTCGCCCCACCACTGTGTGGAGCACAGGCACTGAAAGCCCACAGAAAGGTGACGGAGAAATGCTTGGAGGGAACTCCAGCTGCTCCCCGCTGCCCCGGGGCAGGCAGACTCAAGATCGCCACACTTGATTACTCTGTGTACTGGAAACCTATTCTGCTCCCAACCCTGGGGGCTGAGCATCCTGAATTTCTTCCCTTGACCCTAAATATCCCAGGACCGGAATCTGCCAGTGTGCACGTCTTTTGTCACTTCACACGAGGAATCTGAGCCATTTCATCAGGACAGAGAGAGGTGTCTGGGGTCAGTGTTGGAAGGACGCTACATCAGCAGCAGCTGACCTCCGCGAGTCTGACAGGTGAACGTGGCTCAGTGGACACTTGGAGGCTGAGTGGACAAGGGTACGTGGTCAAGTGGTCAGCAAAGGGCAGTTTTTCCCTAGAAGAGCAGGTGCTTCTCACAAACCTTTCCATTACTGAGCCCTGCCAAAGAGGCACACGTCTCCTTCCCCTGAGGCCTTTCGCTCAGGCCAGCGCATGCACAGACTGAGGCAGACGCTGCGAAGCTTCACCAGCAGCCCCTTCCCCACGCTCCTGAGGGAGGGAACCCAGGGACCTGCTCTCGTGGAAAACTACCGTGCTTTCCACAGGCAGAACTTCGGGCTGCACGCTGTCCGTGCGCACGGGTGCAGAGCGGGCCTGGGGAAGGGGCAGGAGACGTTGCCTTGAGCACACCATGTGTGTTGCGAGTTTAACACCAAAGTCCCCTGTCCTCGGCGTCCAGGAGCCGCTATGACGGTGCGGTTGCTACTGCCAGAGGAGTCCTCTCCACCCGTCCGCCCGTGAACGGGGACCAGAGCCAACAGCCATTCCATCTGTCCTCATCGGAGCGGCTCTCCCCTCTTCCAGGTCTCTGAGCTCCACTACCTCTCAGGAAAAGGACAGATGGAGTGGCTGAGAAACCTGGCGTGAAATCTGCTTAGTTCAACACACATTCTCCTGCCAATGTACGCAGTTATTTCTACCACTACACACAGCTTGCGTGAGCTCTGGGTCACCATATTCACAGGAAATGGAAGAGAAGTTAGAGGTTTGGGAAATGCGTTTCCTTTTTAAGCAACAAAGTCATAGTTTAAAAGGCTTCTTGGACTGGGATTGCGCTTTAGTGACAGGGAGCTTGCCTAGCACGGGCAAAGCCTGGGATCTGGTGCCCGAACCAGGGCCCTAAAAAAGGCTCTGGCAGCCTGTAATTTTGAGATACAGGGCTATGTGAACCTGGATTGAGTCCCCTGCTCTAACATTTTGGACTGGTTACCATGGCAAGGTAACATCTTTCAATGATGTTCTCTGTGAAAGAAGACAGTAACAGTACCCAAACTCCCAGGGATTTCAGGGGGTTAGGTGAGAACCCCAGGGACAGGAGTGAGCACAGTGCTTAGTGCTGTAGTACATTGTCAGCGGTGGTAGCGTGGCTCTTTTCTTTCAGCATCTGCGCTACGACGTCAACGTCAAGCCACCACCACTCCCAGTGGATGAAGGTCTCTCTGTTGCCCCGGTTACGCGATGGGATGAATGTGACAGGGGAGCAGTGTAACGAGGAGCACAGTGATCTGTGCGCTTCTCCCCGGCTGGTGTCTCACATGTGTGGCCGCTCCTCACTCCCGGAGATAAGGGGTCAGGCCTCAGGAAGACTGGGGTTGGTACCCAAAGCGGGAGAAATTGTCTTTCAGGTCCCAAGAAGAATACTGACCTCTCCCATAACCCTATAATACACACACACGCAGGAGGACAAGTCCTTTTCAAACTTCTGAGTGGAGAAGCACATGTTTAAATTAGGCGAGTCTTCATAAAGTACACAGGGCGTCGTCGTAGAGAAGCCTAACTGGAGATGGTCCAAAATGGTCACAGTGGGTATAATTTTATGCAGTTGGATGTTCAGTGATTACGTTTCAGTGCATGGGCCCAAAATCTCTAGCACAGTCTGAAAGTCATTTCAGAAAAAGGGAAAATAACCCCTTGTGTATGTTGTATCATTTCACCAAATTCTAGCAAAATCAATTGCCTCCCTCTACACATGAAAGCAATAGAGTTCAAGCAATAGGCTTGGCCTAAGAGTGCTAATCCATTCTCTTTTTTAGCCTGTATAAATCAGTGGCATGAAAAACGTTTTGAGGCAAACTGGGTTGTCCTAGAATACGTCCCCCTAGGCATCTGCAGCGCTCTGCTCTTCCCACAGTGAGTTCTCGTCCACGTGCTTGAGGAAACAAGAGTCCCGTGGCCGGCCTGGGAAAGGGCTTCTTGGGACCCCCTTGGAGTTCAGAGGTGTTGTACTTCTCTTTCACTGATAACCTGACTCCTGAGATGGCAACCAGACGACGCCTTCAGGCCCCCTCGGCCTCATGGCCTCTTCCTGAATGCCAGTGTTCCGCAGAATTGCCCATGAAATCGTCCAGTTCAGTCTTCCCCACAGCGTTCCCTGCAATGGAGCGATCAAGACAACTATGCTGCCCAAATTCAGGCTGGTCCAGGGCACATTCCGCAGGGAGGAGGAGCCACGGTTACACTCCAGTCCCCTCAGTGTCACAGCTGCATGTGAATAACAAGCTGCCCTTTGTCACCACTACATCTGCTTCAGAAAGAGGAGCAGAGGCAAAGCTTTTTCTGGGTATCTCATGCTTCAGTTTCCCACTGGGTGGGGAATAGCAATGACCCTAATGATCTAAAGATATCGAGTAATTTGACCCATTACCAGCATCGACCAGAAAAGAAAGAAAAAGTGTCAGTAGCTGGATAAAGGTTGGACACTTTAGTTCCTATGAAAAGAGGAAAGTGGAATTTGACCAAGGCTTGTTCTAAATAAAATTTGTGCCAGTAGAAAATCAGAGGAATGGAAAGTATCCACTGAATCCAAAACAGGAGTCTCTTTGGGAATGTTTTAGAGAACAGTGCATAGTTATATTTAGCATTCATCTCTTCCTGTTCAAGTAGTCAGATGTCACCACCTGAAACTTCATGAATTAATCACCCCTTAAAGAGAAGTGACTACATAAGCAATGACAGAGTGGAAACCAGGTAACTGACCCTCTCCAGGCCTTTACCAAGGTAGCAAGTCCTGATGGGTGCTGGGTGCTGAGCCCTGCCAGCCTCCATGGGAGGTGCCTGAGCTTGCCAGGAATGCACACGTCTCAGAAGATGGACAGCCCAGAGTCCTGGGCCGCCTCTGCTAGTGCAACAGGATTCCAAGGAGATGTCAAGGTAACCACCAAGACGTCTTCATGGCCCTTTATTTCTTGTTCACAGTAGAAAAGTCTGAGTGTACTTCTGTCATCTCTCCATTCCTGAAATTTCTCTGGACTGCCCAGTTCAGTTCATTTTTCTTCTACACAGAAGAGAACTCAGCCCTAGGATTTTGTGGATGCCTTTGGTCTGGTTGAGGAAGCTTTCCTGTTACCATTTTTTTATTCTTTAAATCATGAAATTTGTTGTGTTCTGTCGAATGTTATTCTTTTCTGCATCGATTGATATAATTGCGTGATTGATTTTTGAATGTTAAGCCAAATTTGTATTTTTAGGATCTACTCCTCTTGGCCACAGTCCTTAAAGTATATTGGTGGGTGCTGTGGTTTAATGTGTCCCTAAGAGTTCATGTGTTGCTGACTTAATCTCCAAAGTCAGATGTTATTGGTTTTTGGAGGTGGAGCCTTGGGGAGGTGATTAGGATTAGATAAGGTTATGTGGTCAGGAGACTGAGACCCCCGTGATAGCACTGGTGGCTTTATCAGAAGAGGGAGAGAGACCCGGGTTAGGTCCGTAGCTAGCTATGTTTGTCCTGTCTCACAGTGGGCCACTCCCTGCCATGTCGTGAAGCAGGAAGAAGGCCCTTATTGGATGCCAGCACCACGCTCTTGGACTTCTAGCCCCTAGAACCTGAACTAAATAAACATCTGTTCTTCAAAAATTATTTAGTCTGTTACATTCAATTAGAGCAACAGAAAATGGACTAAGACACTGCTTTTGGAGTCAGCTGCAAGTCCTCTTTGGGTCTCTGGCCTGCCAGTCTAGGATTGTATAGATTTTAGTTTTACTGACTTTCCCCAGTCACATGAGGTAATTGGTTAAAAATAAAGCTCTCTTTTCACATCTTGTTGGTTCTGTCTGGAGATTCCGGAGTAATGCACCACCAACTTGCAGTGTTTTGCTAGCTTAGACAACAAGTTAATCTGCTTTTTTTAAGGTGCCCTAATTAATGCGGGTCACTTGAATTTCCATCTTCTCAGATCATCTTCATTTTCCCTCACACGTGCTTTGTGAGCATTACACATCTCTCCTCCCTCGCTGGCATAGCCTTCACCACCCTAGCGGCCTCAGCCCTAGATGGTGAGCTCCGCAAGGACGTGAGTGCTGCCTACCCCCACCGCCACCCTGGCATCTAACACAGGCCTGCTCCAGAGTAGCTGTGTAACTGATATTTCTTGCATAATTGATGAAAATTTTTATTCCTATAAAGGGTGATTTTTTAAAAGTGGTTCACCAAAAGATGATTAATGCAACAGCAAATCATCAAACACTCATTGGACATGCATCGTAGGCAAGGATACATAAAAAACACCAGTTAATATTATTACTGAACCATCCCCAGGGTGGCACCAGTGCCAGCTGACAGTGTGCATCTGGGTTCCCAGCTGTGGGCATCACTCCTGGGACGGGACTGGCGCAGTGACCTGCTGTGTCTTGCTCTAGCCCAGTGTCTCTCCATGGGCAAGGACCACTCTGGTTTGAAGCTAAGCAGGCTCTGTGTGGGCTCCCCTGGCGCCGCAGCCTCCCAGGGTCCCCCGGCTGCAGGCTTCCCCGCTGCGTGCCGGGCTCTCCCTCCAGCCGGCTGCCCTCCACCCGCTGCCCTTTCCCCCTAGCTCCCTCTTGTTCTCCCTGGTAAAACCCAATTTTCATTTTGATGGAGATGAATAATTAGGACCCTCCAGCGTGAATAATTTTAGGTAAATTAATTTCCATGCCAACCAGGGAAAATTAATTGGCATTGTGATGTTTCTTATTTTCCAGGAGGGACTCCCCAGCTGCTGCGCCCACCTCTTCCCAGCCTCTGGCTCTTCTTCCCCAGCACTTTGGAGAAGATTGCTTGTTAGTTTTATTGTTTGTTTGTTTTTTAGTGGCTTCCACAGGCAACAGTGCTACCGCTCCTTGCAGTTAAATGACCCATTTAACAAGCATGATAAAAACCTGCTTGGAGCCTCTCCTGGCTGAGTAAAATCCACCTGGTCCTTTACAACTCAATTTCTTCTTTAACTTTTTTATTTGTTACTGTGGAATACAAAGGCATTCGAAGATACCCATGAAACATATAAATGTATAGTCTAATGAGTTACTATGAAATAAACACTTCGGAATATCTTTTTCCATCTTATGACTTGGTCCTTCTCACTCTTTTTTTATTGAACTAAATCCTCAGCTTATTTTCCTTTTTTATTTTGACACAGGATCTCACTAAGTTGTTAAATTGCTCAGGCCAGGCTCAAACTTGTGATTCTCCTGCCTCAGTTTCCCAGAGTGCTGGGATTACAGGTGTGTGCCACCACACTTGACTCCTTTATCACTTTTAATGTTACTTTTTGATAAAATAAGATTTTAATTTCAATACAAAAATATCAACCCTTTTCTTTGCACCCTGATTAAAAAGCTATTACAAAATTAAGTGCATGTGCCATATTTTATGGGAAAATTGTAGTTCATTTTTATTTTCTTTTCCAAAATGGAAAAGGAGACCACCACAATTGGATCTTGATTGTCACCCAAAGAACCATATTTTAAAGGTCTCGTATCCAGCCTGTGGTACTCCTGGAAGGTAGTGTAATCTTTAGGAAGTGAGACCTAGTAGGGGTAGGTTAGGTCACTGAGGATGCCCTTGATGGTGATGTTGGATACTGGACATCCTCTTCTTCCATCTTCTGCTCCCAGCCAGAGAGCTCCCTCCATCATATGTTCTTTGTCATATGCACTGTCTCATCACTGGCCCAAAGACCACAGGGCCCAGTGACCACTGACTGTAACCTCCAAAACTGTAAGCCAAAATAAACATTTCTTTTGCTAAGGCTGATCATCTCAGGTGTTTTGTTACAGCAGTGGAAAGCTGACTCACGTGTACACATTCACAAATGCTCCTGAGAACCATTTAAAAGTAAGTTGCAGACATTGTGACACCTTTTAGTCTTAATTGTTTCAGATAAATTATAAGAATACCATCATCAGGTCTAAGAAAATTAAGAAATCTCTAATATTTGTAGTATCTAGTACTAATTGAAATTCTCCAAATGTTTTAATAGATGTAGGAAGAGGAGTTTACTTCTTAAATTTCATATGAATGGAGTATGTTGTATATACTTTTATGTTTGTTCTCACTCATCATTGTATATGAGTGATTTATCCATGCTGTAGTGTGTGTCTTAGTTCATTTTTGTTCATTGTTTGAGAGTATTCCATTGTGTGAATACGCCATTAACTACCTATTCAATTTTTCATGGAAAATTGAATTGACCCTCTCTTGTGAATAAAGTTTTTACGAAGATCCTTTCACATTGCCATTGGGGAATAAAGTCAGGAGTGAAATTTCTGGGCCTTAGGGAAAAGTCAGTGTCTTAATTCACATTCTTCTAGCAAAATATGAGATTGTGCGTGGTTATACAACATTATAGCCAGTGTTTAGTATTGTCATTTCCTTTGATTTTTACCTTTATTAGGGGTGTAGTAGGATCTTACGTCAGTTTTAATTTATGGTTTTCTGGAGAGTAATGATGTTGGACACCTTTTCATATATTTATTTGTTGTCTGAATATCTTTTTTGAATAAAGCATAAGTTTTTCTTACGCTCCTCAGGGATTGACTATCTTTCAAAATGATCAATTTGTAGGAGTTCGTTCTTTTTATATTCTGGACAGATGCCCTGTGCTGAATTGATGTAAGGCAAATATCATCCACACTGTAGCTAAGGAGTTAAAGAGACTCCATTCTGGCGTAATGGCCATGTTAAGTTGAAAGCACTTGAAAAACAGTGGGTTCTGGGAGATGTTATAAACTTCCTTCTGTTTCTCAAAAGTGGGAAATAAAATGCTCGTGTAAAGATAGCCTTTCTATGCTGAAAGGGAAGTATTATTTTTATCGTCAAGGGTGTGATCTTGAGAACAAGGAAATCTGGAAACAAACAAACAAACAAACCCCCCCCAAAACAAAAATAAAACAAAAACAAAAGAACCTTGTTAGACTAATCCTTACCACCAATGAACTACTTCATCGCAAGCTCCTCAGCTTTGCCATATTTTCATGATCACCACTTTCTGTCTCATCAAGTATATAATCATTCATCTTTAACTGTCTTTGCATTTCATTTCCTTATGAAGGCTTCCACGCTACATAAAACCTATATTAAATAAATTTGCCTGCATTTGTCCTGTTCATCAGTCATATGTCAGTTTAATTTTCAGGCCCCACCAAGAAACGCTAAAAAAAGTGGAGGTAAATTTTTACCATTCCTACATCTTCTTGTTGTTTTACTCAAGTCTTTTGGTGAACAGAACTCTTAATTTTGATAGCACTGAATTTTATTTTCATTTTTCAGTGTGCTTTACTTAAGAGGTTTTTGCCTACTCCAAGTTGGTAAATATATCATTTCATATTTTCTTCTAGATGCTTTGGAGGAGAGCCCAGTCACTGGTACAACTAACTCTATTTTGTTCTTCTGACTCTATCCTGCCTTTTGGTTTATTTCAGTGCCCCCTTCCGAGTCCTCCGGAGCCATGCTCCCTTTTGGTTACCTTGGATTCCAGGATCCACAGGGTTGACTGGTGAACAG
>RJWM01019656.1:0-38625 GCA_004363535.1 Dasyprocta punctata | reverse complement strand
AGCGTGTAAGTTCTTCTATAAAAGGTGCCTTGTAGGAATAAAACTGGAAAAGAGGTTCAGCGTCCTTCACAGGACCGAATCACAACGGATTTACAAACTTGGAACCTGCACAGCTGCGGTTTGGAGTGGCCTGCGTTATGACTAAGCCTTCTCCTTACATGAACATTTGAAAAGAAACATGTTTAGCCTCTGGAACTGGAATTCCTCCCTGAGCTTTGCTAAACAGAGAATAAAATTAAAGTACAATGTTTAAAGCACATTAGGCAGATACATACAGAAAAACCAGCCTCATCTCTACATTTTTAAACATACAATAAGCTGTTAAAATGCCCTCAAAGTAGCTAAGGAATAAAAAGTTACTATCAATTTCACAGATACTTACAATAACCCATTATAAACTAACCTCATTAAAAAAAAAAGCACCAAAGTTAGGAGTAAAAGTAGGTCAGGAAACCAGAAAGAAAAATGTTTCCTATGTTTCCATATTAGCGTCTCTGACAAATTATAAAATTACAACATTGGGCCCACTGTGTCTCAGACAAACACCGCTGACCGTCTTAAAACATCCATTCCATTAATCTTACGATGGTAGCAGGCAGGTTACAGGAGTGCCGGCCTCACGCAGAAGTTCAGAATGGCTTCCCGGCTCGCGGTGCTTGGTACTGAGCCAACTCTTATGCCCACAGGACAGTCGGGAGGCTGAGTTCGAGGTTTCCGACCTGGGCAGTTGTTTGCGTGAGCTGTGCCCGGCAGCTGCCCTCGAATGACTGTCTGATCAGTGCCACATGGTCAGGGGGAGGCCCGGGCCCGTCTGCATGCAAGGGCCCTCGTACCCCTGGTCCCTGGCACCGGGGGTCATGAGCTGTCCCAGCAGGGCCCCCACGCCAGGGTCGCCTCACCTTTCGCTGTTCTTCTTGCCGCTGGAGGAGCTGCTGGTGGAGCCCGTGCGGTTGCGGCCTCCCTTGGAGTCCCCGGAGCTCTCCCTCCGGCCACCAGGGGACACTCGTTCCGAAGAGCTGGTCCGCTTGATGCTGTGGAAAAGGGCAACAAGCACAGCATCCTTCACGCCTCGGCCTGCTTCCCCGTGGGGTGCGACTCACGCAGGACCTCGGGCTTCCTCCAGGACATCAGAGACAGCCAGGTCCCGCAGCTCTGGCCGCGCAGATCAAAAAGCTTCCCAGAGCATCACCTGGAAGTCATTCCTGTGTCAGCTCAGGAAACCGAGGCAGGCGCTGTGGCCTGGACTTAGAGGGATGCGATCCTGCCTTCGGGGTGCTTCGGCCTGGATCCCCGGCACTCCGCCAGGGTGATGCCAACCCCAAGAGATGGGTGGCAATGTCTGAGGCATTTCCGGTCCCCACAGCTCAGGATGAGGGGAACATGACTGGCCCCCGAGGGTGGAGCCAGGGACACAGCCAGGCATCCTGTGAGGCCCAAGAGGTCCCCTAGCAAGGAATCACCCAGCCGCAAATGCCAACAGCCCTGGCGTGAAGAGCCGACGCCTAAAGGGGCATGGGAGGGTGACAGGGTGCCAGTGGTGCTGTGCTGACGGAAGTGTCCCGCCACGTGTACAGGCCCTCATCAGAGGCGGTGGCCGGCTGGGCACACCCGCAGGGTCTGCCGTGGCTGGTGGCCAGGCCCAGGGGGCTTCTGGGGAAGATCGCAGGAAGGGCTTGATGTGCTGCAATTACCTGGCCGGCTGAGGTCCTGCCTCGGAAGGGGAAACCCGAGACGCAGGAAACCGCAGGCCCGGAGCAGAGCCAGGGCACGGGGCGCACGGTGGCTGACTGCTGCGTCCCCGGCTGGTGGGCACTGAACCCCTGGCCCCTGGTGCTACAGCATCTGGGGACCAGACCTCTGGGGGTCGGGGTAACGAGGCCGAAGCTCTCGTGAACGTGATCAGTGCCTACGAGAAGGGAGAACTCTGGCCTCTTCCTACCACGGGGGCCACAGCTGCAACCGGGGAGCCCAGCCTGGACCTGACCGTGCTGACCCCCGAGCAAGCGCAGGCTTCCGGGTCTTAGAATCATGGGAAATAAATTTCGGGGGTTTATCGGTCACTCTGCTGTGGTGGCCCAAACTCGCGGAGACAGAGCATGACCCGGCTGTCTCACAGCTGTCCTCGCATGTTTTCTTGATCTCTATCCCGAGCACCCTTGAGGTCGCGTCTCACCCATCGTTCTGTGTCTCTGTGGAGCCTCATGAAGAAGCTCGGTATCAAGGGAGAGGGTAAAACAGGTGATCAGTCACTGGGGGTCCCCACAGGTCAACCTGTCACGGAGAGACTCGAGCTGGCCCGACGTCACACTGATCCGGAAGAAGGAAGGGGAGACAGACAGTGGGGACGCCCCAGGGCTGGGGTGGCAGGAAGAAGCGCAGATCCGAGACCCGTCTGCCACTTGTTGGATGGCTCGGGACAGGACTGTCCATCTGGTGGACACGAAGGAAGTCACCAGTGGTGAGGGAGGAGCGGAGAGGAGAGGCGGCCCCCAGGAAAGGCTGAGTGTAGAGGGGGTTTGGAGAAGCGACAGAGGAGGCAGCGGGGGTGGGGGACAGCATGGTGGGTGCAGACTGGAGCCGGGAGCAACAGGAAGGCCCGAGGTAGGGAGACCACGGAGGGAGGACATGGAACCAAACCTCTCAGGGCACTGGCGGCAGCCGAGGCCCACAAGGCAGCAGGACGCTGCGCCAGGCTGAGTCTCCAGGCGTTCATTCCCCGCGACCGAAATCCCAAGGCTCCTGCTGGTGCGACCCATATGTCTCCCGCCACAGCTCCCTCCCCACAACGCTGACTCTGTGTCCGGGCTCGGTCTCCTCCTTCGGGCCTTCTCCTCTGTCCCTTCCCGCTGTCCAGTTAATAACCTCTTCACCTGTTTTATTTATTTATTTTTTATTTGGTACCGGGAATCGAACTCATGACCTCACGCTTGCCAGGCAGGCGCTGTGCCGCTGAGCTAAATCCCTGACCCTCTTTACATGTTTTAAAACACCTCCTGGTGTGTGGCTTTTAAAAACTCACATCTGGGGGTAAGCAAAGTCAATAAAGTGATCAGGATCACAATTATGGCCACGTCCTTTTCTCACAGTGTTTTTTGTTACTGAGAAAGCTCTGAATGTTCAGCACCCGTACCCAACCGGAAACAGCAAGGGCACATCTTAAGGTCAAGCGTGAGTCTTTAGAATGCTCCATTTTTCTTTTCTTTTCTTTTGTTTTTTTTAGACAGGATCCCACTATATGGTTCAGGCTGGCCTTGAACACACTATGTAGCCTGGGCTGACCCCAAACTTGTGGTTATTTTCCTGCCTCAGCCTCTCCAGTGTGGGATTACAGGCATGCGTCACCCTACCCGTTGGATTGCTCAATCTGGGGACAAGAAAATTACAGACCTTAGGAGAGCAGTGCTTTTCTGTGACATGAGATTGTAGTCTGAAAATCATAAAGGCTTTTATGCCTGAAATTCAAGATCTTCCAATGAGGAAAACCACGCGAACTCAGCCCAGTGGGATCGTTCTCTGCCAAGGGCAGGGGCCGAGCCTGACGCTTTGCGTGTGACCCGCTGATGGGGTCCTGGGGGAGCCACAGCACACAGCAGCCCAGAGCATCACCTCCGTGGTGTCCTTGTGGGAGTTCACGGCAAGTTCACGGCAATCTGAAGAATTGTATAAAACACCCTTACAGAGCCAAACGAACCATGACTATCAGTCAATCGCAGCGAACCTGAACCAATTTCCTAATGATGAACAATCAATGTGGGGCTGGGGCCGGGGAGGGGAGCAGCTGTCTACTGCTCACACGAGGGCAGCTCTGAGGTCCTGCACAGGGTCACTGAAACTTCGCCATCCTTACAGAAATCACCACCCTCATCTCACAGGTGAGCACAGTTTTAGGGGTATGACGGTCTCCGAGGCTCAGCAAACAACTGGGCTGATGACTGCACACACGTGCGCACACACACACACGCACACGTACACGCACACGCACTCCCCACCAGCCACCTAAGATCACTGCGATTTATGAAGCATCGACGTGCACCAGCTTTTGAGGATCTCTTGGGCATCTGCAAACCCAGTGCTGATCAACAAAGGCTGCAGGACCTGACTTAAGCCTTGTGACACACTAGGCCCATGATGGCGAACCTTTTAGAGCTTTCAGTGATCACAAACAGCCGGCTGGGGCACGCGTGCCATCGGTTCGCCACCCCTGCTCTCAGCCCCGAATCAGACCACTGGGTTCACTGGAGGTGAAGACCGCAGGAGCAGCGGGGCTTCCGGGGCCGGCTGAGGGCCCCGCACCTCGGGGAGGATCTGCTTTTCCACCCGCACGGAGAAGACGCAGGAGCAAAGCAGGATACACACAAGCACAGCAATCAAAGTGCGGGGAAGAATTTGAAGAAGCTTCCAGAAGCTGCAGGACGTGTGTGTGCATGGAAAAACGTTTTGCTTTGCATCTTCAGACTTGGGCCTGGCCCATCTCGGCTCTCTCAGAACATTTGTCATTCCCACATTTGCATCAAAATGTTTTCTTAAAATCTCACAATTGTCCTATTTTCAAGAAAAAAAAAAAAAAGACATTTCCTTTTGAGATCTAAGGGTGCTTGTGAATCAAAAGAGGGTTTACTGGGACTCCAGTGAGGGACGGAGAAGAAAAGGCTGAAGACAGAGGTCTGCAGCTACGAGGGCAGCCAGGGAGCGGGCGCTCTGGGCTCACTGCAGGAAGCGTCCCCAAGCCAGCGGGGAACAGCTGGACAGAGCGCAAGAACAACGCTCCTTGTTTTGAAAGTGGCCGGAGCGCTGGCTTGTGAGCGACGGCAAAACAACGCAGTGAATTTCTCAGTGCCCACCGCAGGTGAAGAATTCCTGGGGTCTGAACACGCAAATGTCACTTCTCCGTTTCCCTTCTGTTCCCCACCTGCTCGCCCAACCCCCAGATCTAAATTCTGAAAATAAGATGGCTCCCTACATCTCATTATGCGTGCACCGAGATTTCTTGCCAATTTAAACTTCAGACATCCTGAAACTTCTGCGGTGGAGCCTGGTGCTCAGAAACAGGGCCACCCTTCTCACGGGTGGGGACAGCTCACAAAGAGGCTACCACCACGGCTTTCTTTCGTCAAGAGATTCAGAGTTCAGGAGTGAGTTTTTCAAATTTTTACAAAAAGATCCCAAACTTTGATGAACAGAACGGAAATTTGACAGGTAGCTCTCAGGTAAGACCAGAGATTTCTCAATGATTCCATTTGTTATGACAGCCAGGTGAGTAACACTAGACTAAAAACAATTATCCACTCAACGAACATGGATTAGGTCACCGATCTGCACTCAGCTGTAGACAGCAGGGTCTCCAGGGGACCAGACCCAAGGTGGCTTTGTTCTGCAAACTATGAGACACTTAAGCCTTTTTTTTTTTTTTTGAGACACCTAATCCTGATGGACCACAATAACACAGTTAAAGAGAGAAACATGGTCACCCGCCACTGTTTAAAACATGCATCTTTGTGACAAAACACAAGTCACTTCCTAGGAAGGCCATGGTCTTAGGGATCTTTCAGAAAAAAAGCGATTTTTCCTGTCACATGAAGGCAACTACCTCTGCCAGGGGGACCGTACCTCTTCAGCTAAGGACTGGGGGCCAAACAGGACAATATTCCCATCTCTATTTTGCTACTGAGGACAAACTCCATGGATCTGCATAACAAAGAAATATACTAAAAATAAATTTAAAAAAATCAACTCAAGACTGATTTTCTTTTTTTCATTCTCCAAGGTGTGAATCTTTCTGGCCCTGACTTTGGGACAGCTGTGAACGCCGTACTTTTAACAAGTGGGACCGTTTTTCCAAAGGACTGTTGGCCGTCTGTTTGGAAGCAATAGCTGTTTTACTATTCTATCTCATGCTTGGTACCGCGCGCTGTTAAAATCACGCTTTCTGTACCAGTTCTGTCCTTTTCATCTCTATTCTCACAGCCCTGCCTGTTGCAGCGCCCTGCGGACAGCGGGGAGAATGAGTGATTGTCTCTTTCTTGGGCCGGTGGAAATGCTCTTTATTGTCAGCCGCCGCATTTCACAGAGTGAGGAGTGACCTGCAAAGTCGTCCCTGGATTTTTGGCCTTTTTCCCTTTGACTAATGGAAACAAAGCTCTCCCCAAAGATTCCAAGGCAAGCCCCCCACCCGGATAGAAGTCTTAATTGGCAACACAAAGCACAGCCGCTGGGGGCTGGACTATTTCCAAAGGGGATTTTGTTCTTAAGCACTAGGCTGAAAAACCCCCAGAGAAAAGAAAACAAACATATACTCATGCGTTCACCACAGACGCCCCAACTTGGTTCACTTGGAACCCTGATTACTGAAAAATTCCTGCGTGATTGTAAACATATTTAAAATTACTCCATAGCTGTTCTAACCCTAATACTCAGAATGCCCTGCCAGCTTCTTTCCGCTGTCAAAGTTCTCTGCTAATGAGAGATCTGTAGGAACGTGACCACGGGGTCACAGTCAGATGCTGTTACCCCTGTTTCCAGCTTTGGAACGGATGGGGACCTCGACCCACGGAGCCCAGGAAGCCAGAGGAGTCTGGGAAGCCACGCGGCCAGTGGGCAGCTTGACGCTGACAACAGCTTAGCAGATAACCGAATGGATTATTCTGTAAACTGAAACTGGAAGTCTGCGGAGGCCTCAGACTGTTTCTGGAAAGAGGGCTGCTGCTCAGCACATTCACGCTGGGGCTGTCACTCCTGCGTCTCGCTGCCAGGCTCTTCTGAACCACAGGTGGTACCTGCCGAGCGTCCAATCAGGCGGAGCAGAACAGGCCCGTGGGGCAGTGTGAGCCGCGTGACCAGACAGCCCGGCAGCCAGCTGGTGGTCCAACCTGGCGAGGACGCAAAGCATGGGGTCTTCCGTCCCTCCCTCTCCTTCCTTCCCCCAAAGACAGCAGAGAGTGACCACCGCCCAGAGCCCTTCCTACCTCCGCTTGGAGTCCGGCCTGCAGCCCTTACGAACGAATGGTTCAATCCCTCGGACTCAAAACCTGCCAGGAACCTCTGCCCAGCGCGGCCCTCGCTCTGGACCACAGCTCCTGCTTCTCACTGAAGGCAGAAGACCGGATGGGCATGAAGCAGGTGCCTTCCAGACTATGGTCACACTGGGCGCTTTTCAGGAATAGCAGATGTCAGGGCGTAGCATGGAGAAAGGTGCAGGTGCTCTCCAGATAGACAGACAGACAGACAGACCCAGAGTGGGCAGTCCTTTCTAGTCCTGGGACCCCTCCCTGGACAGTGTGCTTCACTTTGCTGAGCCTCAATTTTCTCACTGGCAAAATGGATAACAACACCGACCTTGCCAGGTTGTTTTGGGGGTCAGAGACAATGGTATCAAATGCCTGGCACTTAGCTTAGTAATTACCCAAAAGTGATTTCTACCACTACTTAAAAGAGGGCGAAGGCAGGCCTGGTGGTACTAACCTGGAATCCCAGCCCTCGGAGGCTGAGACAGGAAGATCATGAGGAGTTCAAGGTCAGCCTGGACTACAGAGCAAGACTCTGTCTCAACCCCTCCCACACGCAGGCGAAGCAAAAGGTGCAAGGGGAGGGGTCCCCCAGTTATGCCTCCTTGTCTCTTTCATATTCTATGGCAAAGTATCAGATTCTACTTATTGCTGTGGTCAGTTTCAGAGAACTCATTCCTGACACTCATCTTGCCCTAAATAAACATTTCAAATATACATGCTGTAAGATACAATCTCGTAAGAATTCTAAAACTCACGTCAGCAAATCATAGGAGTGCTAAGGAAACCACAAACGTGGGCATCATTGCACGTCAGACTTACTTTGGACCAAACAG
This sequence comes from Dasyprocta punctata, assembly GCA_004363535.1. Classification (NCBI taxonomy): domain Eukaryota; kingdom Metazoa; phylum Chordata; class Mammalia; order Rodentia; family Dasyproctidae; genus Dasyprocta; species Dasyprocta punctata. Next base: position 30,788 of record RJWM01019656.1, on the reverse strand, counting down.
ACTTCCAGAAAATCAAAGAGACCAAGAATGCTTGACATATGTTCTCATGCAGCAAATGAACCAAAAGCTAGAAATTACATCCACATTTCAATTTTCACCTTTTTTTTTTTTTTTTTTTTTTTTTTGCTTTAAGTTTTTCTCTTTCAGCCAGGCACAGGGCATATGGTTCTATACCAGAATATTATTCAGCCTTAAAAATGAATCGAACATACGCTAGGGCACGGATGAACCTCGAGGACGTTATGCTAAGCAAATGATCCAGTCACGAAAGGGCGAACACACACGGCCCCCTCAGCTGAACTGACGGACGGAGTAAAAATCATAGAAACAGACAGCAGAGACATGGTTGCCAAGGGCCAGGTTCCAGGGATATAGTTTCAGTTTTGCAAAACAAAAAAGCTCCAGTGATCTATTAAACAACAATATGAACAGCCTTAGCACTCCTGAGTAATAGACTTAAAAATGTTAAACTGGCAAATTGAATGTTCTGTTTTTTTTTTTTACCCCAATTATAAAACACAACAGATGGAAACCTGAATGCTAAAGAAAAAAAGTCAGTCTTGTTAATCTCACATGGAGACGCATAAAAGTCTTATCTACTGCTGCCAACCAGCATGCAGGTCATTTTGGGTTGATTATAAATACAAATGGTTAGGTTAGATAAAAAACAAGGCCAAGAAGTGCATTTTGAGGTTCTAAAAAGTACCGCTAAAACGATTTTCAGAAATTTGCAAACAATGAAAGCAGGCAGCGATGCGGTGAGACACAGCGAGGCTGCCTGACGGTGTGCAGGCCGGGCTGCAGGAACTACGTGTTTCCAAGATGTCGCCAATGTGCGGGATGCAGCTGCTTCTCCGCATTTATCCTCAGGCTTGGCATCACTTATCCGAACCCCAGTTGTGCCTTGTCACCTCTGGCCGGCTTAAAACATCCCCCCTGCACTGAACACATGGTGCGCACCCTCGTCCCTCCCCTCTCTGACCCCAAACCCATCCCCCCAAGACGGACCCTGACAGCGGGCCCCAGAATCGCGCCAGCCAGTTCCCCTCTTGGTCCATGTTTTCCTCAAAGTCGCCAATCCACGGCGCCCTGGCCAGCATAGGGGCTGATGCCGGGGCCCTGCCTTCTAATGGCCTGGTCCCACAGCCCTTGCTGCTGGTCGAGCACCCCCGAGTCAGCCCTCAGGGGGTCCCTCTTCTCCCCTGATCTGTGAGCAATGAAATGCTTCTCTGTCTCATCCAGTCCCCTCCTCTGGTCTTGCCTGATCCAAAACACAAACTGAACTTTCTTTTCCAGACCAGGGCTCCCCCAGGGTGTCTGTCGTGGAATAAACTGGACGCAGGGCACCTGCCAGGGGAAGTCGGCCGCCTGTGGGGGCACGGGGCAGACACAGTCCCTGGGCCTCCACGGAGGTGAAGAAATCCCCCAGGAAAGGCACTCAAGACTCCATCACCAAATTCCGACCCCTTCAGGACAGGTAGGGGTTCCTAGCAACTTTCTGGGGGGCCCGGAGACCAAAGCAGAGGAATGAGAAGACGGGCCGAGCAGATTTTCATTCCAAGTCCAGCAGCACCAAATGCCACACGAACCCCTCTGGGCCCTCAGGGACCCTCAGGGAACCCCAGGGCGTGATCGCTGCAAAGTCCCCAGCTGGGCTTTACTCAGTATTTTCACGGACTCCATAATTCATTGCATTCTTCATCCCCTGAGAGAGAGCTGCAGAGGATTACCTTGAGGCTTTTATATTATATAAGCATCAGGTGTTTCATTTTCCATAGCCTAAAGAATTTAGACTGGCTATAAAACATAACACTTTAATGTATCTATTATGAATTAATAAAAAAAAGTTGAAAGCAAACTATAACCTGCCTGGCAAACATCAAGATCTAGAGCTCTACAGTTAGGTACCATTTAAAAGTATGAGCTTGTCTATTTACAGATTTAAAAAGTCAAAGTTGCTATGGCAACCTGCATTTTGCTGTGTTTCAAATATGGATGCAGGAAAAACATACTCATTTTATTCTTTAAAATAAAAAAAAAACTTACTCATTTTAACCTCCCTGTATAGTCTCATTTATTTTTATAAAGAGAACCTTAATACAGAAAGGTGCACTGTGGTTTTACCCAATAAGATTTCAGAGGATACATTAAACCTAAAACAAGAAGAAGAAGAAGTTACACAGTTTCTGCATGTAACAGCCACACAGAGAAGGCTGGACCTGCACAAGCTTTAACTGAGGAGAAACACCAAGCCACATCCGAAAGTTCCACTCTCTAAAATCTGAGAAGGAGCAGCTGCTTTTGGAACCTTCCCGGGCATATCTTTCGCCTACCTTTTGGTTGCCGGCACGGAGGTTTCCTTCCTGGGCCCCGAGGGGGACGGCAGAGAGCCACTGGGTTTCTTTGGTAACACGGTGCCATTGTTGACAGTGGTTCGTAGAGGCAGGGTCTGCACCAGTGGTCTCGCTGTGGACAAGCAGAAGAGGAAATGAGAATGGTCCCCTCGGTAATGGTGACACTTGAGAGAGGTTAGGTCACGTGGAAAGGAAGAGGATGTCAACTGGAAACGCCAGCAGAAGCGATACAGGCCTTGGGACACGCGGTACTCAAAAGTGAGCCCGGACACCAGCCTCACACTCCACCCAGATGGGAGCTCAGGGTCCCTGAAAAGTCCGAAACTGTAGCTTTTCTAGAAGCAAACAGTCTTGGCTTTGGTGATGATTTCAGATACCATGTTGAAAGAATCATGATCTATGAAAAAGAAAATTTGGCAATGTAGACCTCATTAAAATTTTCTTAAAAATTGCAAAGGACGCTCAAGAGGATAAAAATACAAATCATACATCGAGAGAAAAAATATTTGCAAGTTATATATCTGATAAAAGGCCTGCATAGAGAACATAAAAAGAATTCTCAAAATTCAACTGGAAGAAAATAACCAGTTCGGTTTTAAAAATGTGCAAAAGATCTGAGTAGACTCCTCACCAAAGAATGACAGTATGTAGATAGCAAATAAGCATATGGAGAGATGCTTAACACCACTTGTCGTCAGGAGATGCAAACTGAAACATTAATTAGACAGCGCTCTACCTACCTACGAGGATGGCTGGCAGCCAATACCACCTGTGGGCCAGGACGTGCACCAACAGGAAGTCTCCTTCCTTACTGGGGAGAATGCAAAATGCTGCGGCCACTTTGGGAGACAGCTTGGCAGTTTCTGATAACGCTAAATAGAGTCTCACCATATGATCCAGTAATTGCGCTGACACTAGGTATTTACCCAAGTGATCTGAGAACTTCTGTCTCCGCAAACCTGTATATCAATATTTACAGCAGCTTTATTCCCGATTGTCAAAAGTCGGCATTGGCCAAGATGTCCCCTGATAGGTAACTGGAGAAACAGCTTGGTACGCCCCAGCAGCGAGCTAGGACTCGAGGATGAAGAGGACCGACCAAGCTGGCGGAGGTGGTGCACGCTTGCAATCCCTGTGACTCAGGAGGCTGAGGCAGTGCATGCTCATAATCCCTGCGAGATGTGATGGTATTGCGAGATGTGATGGTATTGCGAGAATGTGGCCTTCCTCCCTCAAGTCCATCATGAGGACATCAGACAGAACCCTGAGGAATGACAGCAAAGTGCCTGACCAGTACTCCTTGTCACTGTCAGTCATCCAAGGAATGCTGTCCTTCTGCAGGAGTGCAGGGAGATGTGGTGACTAGCTGTCCTGTGATTTCCGGATGTGTCCCAAAAACAGGGGTTAGGGCAGTGGGGACTAAACCCAGGGAGCCCTGACTACATCTCCAGCCCTATCTATCTATCTACCATCAGATAGGGTCTTCGTAGGCCTTGAATTTGCAATCCTGCCTCAGCTTCTCACATATCTGAGATTACAGGCGTGCGCCACTGGCCCGACCTGAAGCACGTCATACCCTTGCGGTCCATCCGCGTCACATTAATGTAAGACATGAACAGCGGGGAAAAGGTTACAGGCGAATTCTCCACGCTTGGGGTTTTTCTGTAAACCTAAAACTGTTCTAAAATAAGAAGTTTATTTTAAAATGCTATTATAATTTATTGTGTTCATCTTGAAATTAAATCTGCCTCCATTTAGGCTGCTAGACCTTACCTGCGCATCACGCTGAATTTTTCATACATGGAAACCTTCCAGTGCCTAAAGCCCAGGAGCAGCCTGGCTTCTCGTGGGACAGAGCGGTGGACGCTGGCAGCTTTGGCAGCTGAGCGTGTGACTTTCTCTGCTGGCCAAGCCCGCTCCGTCTCAGCCCTGCAACCAGGGTCTGCGGGAGCACCCGCTGGGCAGGGAGGGTCTGCAGGAGCACCCCACCGGCAGGGGGCGCACACCCGCAGTGCAGCGCTGGCTCCCGGCGCTCTCCACGCCCCCGCAGCCGTCCCTCTGTCCCTCCCCCAATTTCCGCCCCACCCCATGGTGTAAAGATGCATGCATTTGGTCAGTGTTCTCCCCCAATTCACATCCGTCCCGAGAAGATCCCCAGAATCTGACCAGATATGGAAACGGGGTCTTTGTAGGTGTGATCAAGGTAAGGCTGTCGATGAGACTGAATGGATCTGCGGGTCCGGGAACCCAGTGGGAGTCCTCCAAAGGCCACCCCGTGAAGACAGTGTGTCCTCGCCCGGGAGTGCCAGGGACCACCTGCGGTCACCGAGCCTGGAGGACAGCCACAGCACCTGCTCGCCAGCCGCCACCTTAACCTCGGCCTGGTGCTGGCTTCGGGCTTTGGGCTCCAGAGCGGAGGGAGGGCAAGTGAGGCCCCGAGGGCAGCCCCAGATGCGGTGTCTCCCGGTGCCCACCACCGCCACCTCTGGGCCTGCTCGTGCCTGTGATGCCCGGTTTCGCCCTCTGCCATCCGCTGCTGGCGCCCTGTCCAGCCGGCTCCTTCCCGGCTCCTTCCCACTGCCCCCATCCACGCCTCTGGGGGCTCCGGTGGCCTGGGGCACCTGCCACAGGGCACCAGCCCGGCACGGAATGGACCTGTGGAATCAGCCACAGTGGTCAGAGTGCCGGGTGCGGGCTGCGTTGACAAGGAAGCGCCTTGCCCAGTGGGGTGCTGGGTGGTGGCGGGGTCGTGTCCTGGGGCGTGGAGGAGACACAGGAGACGCTGCACCCCGACTGCCGGCCGCCGCTCCCAAGCTGTCTGCCCTGGTGGTGACCTGGTCTCCTATCCTTGATTGGACCTTGTTTTCCACACTGGGTATCCAGGCTCTTTGTTGTCCCCCGCACAAACAACGAGGCAAAGCCTGCCGCATTCTGAACCCCAGCTTCGCAGCTTTTGAAGGTGAGTGCGCCAGGAGCTACCTGAGGGGTGCACTGGACACACGCTGGGGTTCCCCTCCAGGGCTGTGCGGCAGGCCTCTGCCCCAGCCTGTTCCCTAACACTGGAGAGCTGTGTGGGAGGAAGAGCCGCCCGAGGGCAGGCGGGCCCGGCCTTCTGTCCACACAGCCCTCCCAGCGGCCTTGTAAGGCACTGCCCCGCCTAAGCCTCGCTGCCTCATCAGACAGAGACGCCAGGGCTCACCCCGGCCGAGATGCGCTGTCGGGGTGTCATGAGCACCCTGAGCACAGGGCAAAGAGAATGAAACGCAGTGGGTACGATGAGAGGGACCCGAGGCAGAGCCCCCGGGCTGCACTGTCCACCTGCAGCACCCGCAGGAGACCCGGGCACGCCCGCCCACACCGAAGCCCAGGCAAAGGACACAGGCAGTGGGCACAGGGGTCAGCTCAGGGCCAGAGCCTCTGCAGGCCCGCTCAGCAGTGCGACCACAGCCACCAGGGAAAGGCTTCCGTCTGAATCGCCCTCGAGTATCTATCTGCCCGCCCTGTAATCTTCACTCCGTCAGCCGGCTGAGGGTGGACAGAAGTAGCTGCGACCGAGTGTCTGAGTTAGCCGCTGAATTCCCTGCTTTGGATGAGGCCAGGCTGAGGCCTGGGGTTCCGTGCGCAGCGGTCTCCCCATCCACCCCAGACGGCCGAATGCGAAGTCTCCAGGAAGCGTCTTGAGTTCACTGCGACCGGACTTCAGCTTGGTAACTGACAACGCCCAGCCTCTGCCAAGGTATGCTCAGCATCTCACACTCACGATTAAGTGAAAATAAAACACTTCCTTTCCTTTTCTCTCTCTCTCCTGTCTCTCTCCCCAACCAACAACTTCCTCCCTCCCTTCCTTCCTCCCTTCCCTCTTTCTTCCTTGATTTCCTTCCTTCCTGGAAAAGAACTAGGGCAAAGGCTCCACCACTGAGCCAAATCCCAAGTCCTCGACTTTATTAACAGTAGGTGGAGAACACCCAGACTTCAAAAAGTGCAGTGCAATCATGTATTTTCAAAACCACAGTTCTTATAAATACAGAAATTCAAGTATAGCTAGTCAAGTCTAGTAATGCATATTATGATATTAAACTATAATCCAAAGATCAACAAACTTTTAACTTATTAATATTCAACGTGCAATATCTGATCATTAAAAACCTTTCATTAGGTTTAGGAATAAATTTCATTATGCAAAGTGTTATTGATATGTATGTGATTCATGTAGAAATCCCAAGTTTAATTTTAGTCCATCCAACCCTTAGACAGCAAGAACTGTTAACTATGTATTTCAAAATTGAAAAGGTGCCTGTGTTCAGGTCTGGAGGAGGCGGTAAGTGCTGGGGGGGACACCCACCATCACCCTCACCAACACCTAGCAAAGTTACAGATGTCTTCAGCCCTTGAGCCCAGAGCCTGACCTTTAGGAAGACCCCATAAAGACACGCAATGCCCCCCCCACAGGTCTGCACTCCGCAGGGCCATCTGTGAGAGGAATGACCACGGCCCCGAGCGTTTCCAGGACGTGGAGGAGATGCAGAGGCCAGGGTCTGGGTCTTTCACGCCAGAGATCTGAAGACTCACAGTAGACTCAACATGCTCTTATGACCTCATTTTTAAAAGATTTAAGAAGTATCAAAATGCACAAGTGAAATTTTAATAGACGCTACCAATGTAATGTACTGCAACTGTAGTTGCGGCTGTCCATTGTACCGTTTTTAAATTTTAATTCTAAGGCATGGTTCTAGCAGTGTAAGGCTCTTGTAACATTAAGAATTCAGTACACACCTGGGTTTGGTGGTGTATTCCTGTAATCCCAGCGATTACAACGCTGACACAAGAGGATTACTGAAAGTTTGAGGCCAGCCTGGGTTACACAGGGAGTTAAGGGCCAGCCTGAACTACATGGTGAGATCTTGTCTCAAACAAAGCAAAGCCAAACAAAACACAATAAAACAAGCACATGCACACACACACACACACACACACACACACACACATCAATCAATATAATAAGAATATATGTGGGGGGCTGGGGATACAGCTCAGCAGCACAGTGCCTGCCTGGCAAGCACAAGGTCCTGAATTTGATTCCCAGTACCTACAAAAAAAACACAAGAATATATGTGGGGTGAAAAGACATTAATGAACTAACCTCATCTCACAAAGTTACTTATTAACCACTTAACTGTCCATCAACTGAAAAAATAGATATAGAAAACGCTGAATTTAGGAAACCATTATTCCATAAAAATAAGGAATGCTGCTGCTGTAACATAGATCTACCTTGAAAATAACCACCGTGAGAGGACACAGCAAAAACCACACACTGAACTGCTGGAGTCAGTAATGGAAAACATCCGAGGCGGCAATCCAGACAGACAGAATGTAGATTAGTGGGTGCTGGGCTGGGGCACGGGAGTGGTCAGGAGTGGCTGCTAATGGATGTGGGGTTTCTTTTCTTTCTTTTGGTGGTTTCTTTCTTTCTTTTAAATGAAAAAAGAATAAAAATGAAGATACAGAATTTCAAAACAAATAGGAGGTTAACAATGGTTAGTATATAGTGTATTGTCATCTTCAAAGTAGTTGTTCAGATTACAACATAAGGCATGAAAAAATGATCAAACAATGAAAGCACAAACCGTTGTTTTTGATGAACTAACAGAGATTAGTGTAGTTATCTATCTATATATATATATAGTCTTTCCCCTTGTTTCTTTTCTCCTTTTCCCATCCCAGTTGCTCTTTCCTTTTGAGCAGTGTCCTTCCCTTTCACTTTCACAATATCATTGTACTATTTATTTATTTATTTAGACAGGGTTTTGCTATGCAGTTCAGGCTGGCCTTGAGCTCATTTTGTAGCCCAGGCTGGTCTCAAACTTGCAGTGATCCTCTTGCCTCAGCCTCCTGAGTACTAGGATTACAGGAGTATGCCACCATGACCGACTTATTGTACAGTTTGGATTTTACCTACTCTTTCAGTTTTTTACACTAGGGGTTTCTGTATGGGTGATGGATTAGAGTAAAATTAGATAGGGGTAATGATTTAACAACTCTGTGACTACATTAAAAACCAATGAATGGCAAGCTTTTAAAGGGCAGCTTTTATGGTACGTGAATTACATCTCAGTAAAACTGCTATGGAGAAGTAATTTACTACACAAGTAGGGAAATTTGAACGCCAAGTTGGTATTAGAGGATGGTAAGGAATTATTATCGATTTTAAGTGTAATAATGGTATTATAGATGTAGAGTTTTTATAGCTTAGAAATACATACTGACATAGTTATGGATAAGATGACACAGTGCCATGAATTTCCTTTAAAATAACCCAGTATGCTGCGAGCCAGAGGACAGGAGAAACAATAAAAGTGCCCACACGATGACAAATGATGAAGGAAGGTAGAAGGTACTTTCCTTCCTGTTTTTTGTGTAGTTTTACAACAATCCTTCTTTAAAAAAAAAAGTCTCAAAAAGCTAAAATCACCTTCTAAACCTTTCCTATAAATCCCTGTAGAATACCTATCTTAACTGGGGAGGGAGTGAGAAAACTGAAAGAAACTATAGAGTGTTTTACCTAAACAAGCAAATGCAAAGTTTCTTTCTGTAATGCACCAACATGTAAGGAGAAGGAGAAGGAGAAAGCACAGAAGAGAAGAGAAAGACGAAAGTGTCATTTAGGCCCTAGTTTTGGTTAACAGGGACACAGAACTAAGTTAATTTTTCATTGCTGGAAAAGAGCTTGACATTTGTGATTTGTTAGTTGCGCTACCTAGTAAAATCTGTGAGGAGATAATATTCTACGCATGGCCCTGCTGAATGTGATCTGCTGTATTTAGAATATTTTGCAAATTAAGTTAAACCTTGATAAAAAGCACTCATTTCAAAACGCAGAGCTAACACTTCTCAAGTATTTGTTTTGATTTGAATAGTACTAATTTAAATCATATTGCAAGACGCAGCACGCACAGATAGCAGAAAGGATAGGAGCTCCGCGGGGACCTGGCACCCTGTCCCAGGTGAGTCCCTGGCCAGCAGTGCAGCCTGGGGCAAAGTATCCAACCTCCTCGCAAGGGCACAATAATACCCACAGCAAGGAATCGGGGCGAGAAATCGAGGAGAGGAGAGGTGCACCCGCACACCCAGGGTTATCTCTCACAAAGTCCGGCCCTTAGCCAGCCGGTAAGCAGATGGTGGCTGTGAGACCACTTTGAAGCCTTCGTTAAAGTGCTAAGCTCACGGGGGATCTGTCCGTGGTCTGCTGTTGACAGCAGCTGTGGAGGTCACGATCAGAGCTGGGACGGTTTCGGCATCTCCTGTGGCCGGGCTGATTTGCTTACAAACATCTCCACCAGAAGCTCAGAGTTCTGTTTAGTGATTTTCTGGTCTGTTCGTTCATGGAACTATCAATTAGCATAATTCTCTGATCTATTAATGAACGAATGAATCCACTAGTTGGTCTAACCAATAAAAATATTTGCAAAAGACGTATTGGAGTATTTAAAAAACAATAAGCTGCCCAGCTGGGTTCTGAGCAAACAAGTTAAATTTCAAGTAAAAAATATGAACCGTTTGCCAGTTACTGCCTTAAAAAAAGATAATCCTGAATACATGGAGAATGACTAATTTTAATCCGTACTTTACACTTAAAATTCCAGCCCTGAAATGAAAACCAGTCATGTACTCGTGCAATGGTCTGTTACTAAGTGAGCTCCAAACCACCATCCGTCCCTCTCCTGGATTTCACAGAGGAACAAACCCCAGCCATCTTCAAATGGAAATTGAAAAGAAGTGATTCTTAAGGCACATTTTCGTGATGACTAAGGAATACACATCACAGAACATTTAGAAACAAAGCACTTTTCAAAGAAAGAAATTTATAATTCCACTACTGAGAAAAATTGTGCTGCTAACTTTTATTATACCGCATCCGGGCTTCTGCAGGTGAAACGGCTTTATAGCCTGCTTTTGAGTTAATGTAACACACACTCATTTCCCGGCTTGCTACCAGGAATGCCAACACTGTAGAGATGACACAGGACTTAATTATACGGGAATACCATAATTTTCCAGCCATGCTGTTCCCCTATTGTTTCTCCCCAATTGGTCTCCACTGTGCATTTTTCTGTACTTACAGCAGCAACAGTAAGAGGGTCTGTGCAGTGTGCTCTGCTAGCGATAAGTCTGGCCTCACTCCAGTCACGACTCTGAAAAACCTTTAATATTAGCAGGATTTTACGACATATTGACCTCTGTTATGGCTTGTGTCTAGATATCCTCTCAAAGCTCCACGGTGTCATGGGTGGGGCTCTTTGAAGGTGGCTGGATCTAGGGTGTGTGATGCTGGGAGTAAGGGTGTGTGATTACTAAATCAGCCCACTGATTGGTTTGGCATGGTTCTGGGTGTGGGTAACGGGAAGGCCCAACCTGGGTGTGGATGGCATCACTCGAAAGGTGGGTAGCTTGGAACGGATAAAAGAGAGCACACTCCTGCTGCTGCTGCTGCTGCTTTCCTGTCTCCTGCCCTGCCACGGACCGTTTCTCCTCTGTGATCCCCCTCTGCCATGCCACCTAGCCTTGGAGCCAGCTGATTATGGACTGAAACCTCCTCAAACTGTGAAGCAAATAAACCTTTCCTTTTGTATTTTGTCTCAGCAACAAGAAAAGTAACTAAGACAACATCTACCCACTAACTGACTCTTTCCCCCATTACACAGTAATCCAAGCTCTGCAGAACTGAAATGTTCCCAATCGTTCTGTCTGAACATAAACCCAGCGTGCAGAAAGCCCACTTTACAAGCCGAGGTTCTTTCTTTACAGTGAAGATGCATGACAGGAATTAGCATACGGGGGCCACCTGGGGGACGGGCTAATGCTGTGGTGAGCTCAGGTCTCCAAGGAGACCACACATCCAGGGACGCTGTATGTCCTAGGAGCTGGCCAGTCTCTCCCTGTCTCAGGAAGCCCTGGGTTCACTGAGTCAGTCAATGACTTTCATGAGGCTGTTGGGCTTCCTGTTATACTGGGTTAGTCACGTAGAGAATGATAAAATAGGCCCAAGCTTAGAAGTCAGCATACATTTCTTCAAATAAGTGAAGGATGCCTTGGAAAGGACTTATTCGATCAGTTAAACAATCTGTCCCTGTCAGTCAAATGGTTCAACTGGTTCTTCAATTGAAAAATTTTGTCCCTTGTGGGTCAAACCAATCAGCTGTTAGAACCCCTGTGAGTCTAATTCAAACTTTACTGTTTTAGTGAATTTTTCTTTTGAAGAAACTTTGATGGCATCTCTCCCCATAGTTAGACATTCATTTGAATTGAGGCTACAGTCTTATCGTCTATATTTCGAACCGACCAGCCGTGACTTTCTGAAGCAGCGTAGTCCTTGGCCCCTGTCCAGCCCTTACAGTGGACGGTAAGACACTAAGGCAAAGGCAGCGATTCTTGGAAATGCGCTCACCACAACCACCAACCAGCACGAGTCTCTCTTCAAAAGGAATCTTCTTTCGCAAAATCCAACATTCCCTGAAAATGCTGCTTCATCTACTAGTCTGATGGCCTATGGACATCCCAGAGAAAGTGGCTACCACTCTTACTGGAATGCCAGACCACTGTGTAGCTGGTATATACAATTTCTGTTGGGAAGCAGGCAACGCAGGTTATCTGGACCAAATGTAAAACCAAGTTCAAGACCATCAAAGGACTCTGATGAGATGGCTGGGCGCACGTTCAGATGGATGTATGCGGTGCGGCTGATCTGGAAATTATGCTTTCAATTTCCACTTACTGCATATACAGCAGAACAATTTCCTGTTAACCATCTGATGTTTCCTTTTACCACATCTATCAGAACAACTTCCTGCTGGCTAAGTCCATGCTTGGGCTTTCGGTTTTAGTAAAAACATCCAGGGACAAATTCTACAGCTGAACGCATCTGACAGAAGAATTGCTCGTTGGGTCTGAGTTATTATTTATTGATTCACAGGCAATACTGAAGGTGGTGAGTGTCACCTTTGGTGTGACGAACTGAGACAGTCACAGCATGCAGAAGGGACACGTGTCAGGTACTAACCCTGAGCTGAGCCTCTGTGGGCCTTGAGATTCTCACTGCTGTCTGGGGCCACCTGCTTCTAACCCTAACCAGGCAACCACACAAAGACAGAGTCTGAAGGTCTGAACCCCAAGCCCTAAACTTCTTACAGTTAACCTTTGGGGGCAAGTCAGTTACTATTTAAAAATCATAATGCCATGTATCCAGTCAGGATACAAATCTGTCAGGACAGAAAGCTACAATCAGGTGACAGTAACAATAATATAGGTCAAGAATTCCTGACCCCAAATGCACCAAAATCTGAAACTTTCTGAGTCCTGACATGATACAGGAGAATATTTACAGCTGACTTTGCATGATAGGTCACAGTCAAAATGCAGGGACACAAACATACTGTAGAAATCACTGCCATAGTGTTGATCGAGGATGTCCCCGCCACCCAAGAACGAGAGCCTTGGTGCTATTGCGAGGTGGTGGGAACTCGGAGAGGGGGCTCACAGGAGGTCCTTCTCCTTGCAAAGGAGTGGCCTTGAAAGCCCATGGCCCAAGGTGGGCAGGTCCGCCACACAATGCCACCATGCCAGGCCCACTGCAGTCACGCCAGCTGCCCGTGGACTGAGCCCTCCCACACTGCCTGCAGAAATAGACCTTTTCTCTGGATGACTTTGATTGTCTCAGATATTTGTTACAGTAACAGAAAAATGCCTCACAGACACTTTAGGGTATGTGTAAGGTGCACAGAAAACATAAATAAATGTTGGGTTTAGTCTCTGGTCTCATCCCTGAGATGTCTCATTATATGTGCATAAATACTGGAAAATCGGGCCAGGGATGGAGCTCAGTGGCACAGCACCTGCCTGGCAAATGCAAGGTCCTGAGTTTGATTCCTGGTGCAAAAAATAATAATTATATATATATATATATAATATAAATGTATATAAAAATAAATATATAAAGCATATTGTGTGTGTGTGTGCGTGTGTGTGTGCGTGTGTGTGTAGGGACCATGACTATGACTGTGAGGGCCAGCTGGCCAGAGTGAGGGTTGGACAGTGCCCAGAGCTCTGATCAGGAACTCCAGCCCTGATCAGCTGCACAGAAGGGGGACAACACAGCCCTGTCCTTTCAGGAGACATGACCCACCCTGCTAGCCTGCCTTCCTGTGGTCTTCCTTCCACCTGTCCCTGTGGCCTTCCAGCTTTTATGCTAGGATTCATTTTCCCTTATGAAGAGAATCTTATAGAGAAATATCAGGTAACGAAAAAAAAAATCATTTCTCTTAGAAGTTTTGTAAAAAGCAAACTTCATTCGTAATCAAGAAAAAATAAAACTCTTGGGCGTGCCCATTATATTACCTCCCCCCACCCCTTTTCTAAAAATAAAGAGGTTTTACAAGTCTGAAGTTTCATATAAGGCAACTACTTCAAATGCACCCTTTGGGATACAGGAGTCATCAGATTTATTTTTGGAAGGCTGGGTAGGTCAAGAATACCTAAAATAACCCGGTTTCTATTTAAAATACCCTAATCATTCTGTGACTTGGGAAGAGGAAAAATGACTTTAAAAGATTATTCAAAATAGAGACATCCCCAAGTGTGTCTCACACGGGACTGGTCATAGCCACCCTGAAGGACAGAGAGAGAGGTCCCTTCTTACAAGAGTGTGAAATGTACCGACTACGTGAGAAAAAACCTCAAAGATGCAATGAGAGATAATTGTCTCATGATGCCACGGAACATATATTAACTGTGAAATAATTTGCTAAATTCAAACAAACAAAAAAGGCATTTTTAAAGGGACACTGACATGCTGCAGTCCCCACATGTTTTAACCAGAAGGAATTTTACAGCCACAATGAGACCAGCGAAGTTACCACAGCCAAAGGTGAACCAACGCGTACCTGTTCCAGGTGGACGTCGGGGGCTGACCAGTGCAGGGGAACTTACCAGGTGTTTACTTCCAAAATCGTAAGAAGCAGATCACCACAAAGTTATGTAACCCAAACGCTGTTTTGTTGTTGTTGTTGTTATTGTTTTTTTTCATGCCTTGTTGCCAGGAGCATAGGGACATGAAATGATGACTGAAATTTGCTAGTGGGCCGGGGATTTAGCTCAGTGGTTTAAGTGCCTGCTTGGCAGGTGTGAGGTTGTGAGTTTGATCCCCGGTACCAAAAAAGAAAGAAAGAAAGAAAAAGAAAAAGAAAGAAAAAGAAAGAAAGAAAGAAAGAAGGAAAGATGCTAGAAAACCCCAGGTGTGGAGGTCTCGTGGCTGGTGAGGGGACCCAGGAAGCAGCAGGAAGGGCCTGGCTGCCAGGACGGATGAGGGGCGGTGGCTGGGGTGCGCATCGAGGGTGCCTTCAGGACCCTGAGCTGCACCGAGGAAGGGAGGCCAGCGCCCCGTCCCTGGCTGAAGGCTTAGCAAGTCGCTCACAGCCGATTAGCTGCCTCCCACGCTGAGCTGAATGACAGCCTACGCTTCGAACTCAGAAAGAGACAGGCATTATCGCTGGAGTCTCCACGGGGCGCAGCCTGTGAAAGGGGCCCACGAGGAGGGCAGCTCTCCCCGAGGGCTTTCTGCACCCCATAGAATCTTGGTAAACACAGTTCTCTGCTGCCCGTTGGGACGGCCTGTCCCTCGTGTCAACGGGCATTTAATGATCACTGGCAAACGCGCAGCCCTGGGGAGGGAGGATGGTTTCCCAGCACCACACCAGAACAGCTTCTGCGCCCGGTGCCGTCCCTGGGACAGCGCTAGGACTGTGCTCCTGTGGTTCTCAGTGTTGCATCTCTGGTCAAAGCCAGAGCGGGAACAAGCAGCCTCCGGGCCCGGCGCCGCCCCGTTCCTGCCCCGAGCCCACCTTTGGTAGGTCCTTTCCTGTTGAGCACGGCCTGCTGCTCCTCGGTGATGTTCAGCCGCCGAACCACGTCAGCCAGCGCCGACTTGAGCAGCTGGATGTCGTCCTCCTGCATCTGCACGCGCTGCTCCAGAGAGGCGATGCGGTCCGACACCTCCATGCTGCTCGCGGCAGACGCGCTGTCATCTAAACCAAAGGGAGGGAGGGACGGACGGTGTGAGTCTCGGAGGCTCCCCCAGAGCCACCAGATCGATAATCCCGCGCTAGCACACTGCTCGCACCCAAGGCGACCAACGGAGCAGAGACGCAGGAGGACCTGGGGTCATTCGTACAGAGAAGCGTAACTCTTCACTCTGCTATGGTCTTTCCATTCCCTAGGTCTGGGCTCTTTATGTTTAGACTGTGGTTTTTATTGTAATTCTATTTTTCCACACGCGGGCCGGTTTATTTTCCTTTCCATGACATCTGAGAGCCTCAGAAGTGGGAAGGTGATTAAAATCTCTACTTCAACTTAGCAACGTGCATAAAACCATCCCTGCTGGTCTTCTGCTTTTACTCCAGTGATACTAACTGACAGGTCATACAACCTAAGGCCGTGCTCTCGGTCTGTCCAGACTTCGAACAACACAGCACTGAATGGGCAAATCTGCATGCTGACTGTACCCTTATCTGGACTGCACACAGCTGCCGCCGCATTCCTTACCCAGAATCACAATTCCCATCTCCTCCAAGGGTCTAAGAGGCTGCGCAGGGGCTTCCAAAGCCTTGGAGGATTTGTTTCATGACATCAAACAACTTGACTTATACTTAGTAGGAATACAAGGAAAAGAGCAAAAGAGAAAGAATAAGGCAGAAAAAAGTCCAAAAAAGAATGATCCAAATATCCCAAATCTGATGGACAGAAATGTGCAATGATAAAGTGTTCATCAAAGACCAAGCAAACAGAACACACCAAGGCCAACCCAAGGTCATCAGAGTTCAACTGTTGAAAACCAAAGGTAAGCTGGGCATGGTGGTGCACACCTGTAATCCCATCACTCAGGGGGCTGGGCAGGAAGATGGTTGCAAGTTTGAGACCACCCTGGGCTACAAAGTGAGCTCAAGGCCAGCCTGAACTGAATCGTGAGACCCTGACTCAAAAAGACTCCCCCCCAAAAAAATAAGGAAAAAAGAAAACTAAAGGTGAAGACCAACTGAAAGCTGCAAGAGAAAGCAACGTATCTTACCAGGGGACCAAGCCTGGTGGACACCCGACTTTGCAATGTGAACTGCAGAGGCGGGAAGAGAGTGGGGCAGTATCTTCTAAAAAACTAGATAAGATTCAATCCGGAATTCTATGTCCAGCAAAACATCTTGTAAGAAAGAAGGCAAAATAAAGTCATTCTGCAATGAAGAGAACCAGAAAGAATTCATCCCAGACGTGTGTGGTACAAGAAAGGCTAAAGGAAGTTGTCGAGAGCACACAGAAATTACGGAAAATGAGTCTCAGGCCTTCCAAAAGCAGCGAGGAGTACTGCAAATGAGAGATACCTGAATTAGCTCAACCACTAACCTTTTTCTTTTTCCCTTTTCCTCCCAATGTTCTTATAAACCTTTAAACTTCTAATGATAAAGATGAGGACACCGTTCAGTAGTTTTCCCATTTGCACATGTAACTAGCGTAACATATGGAGCCAACAGGTTACAAGACCTCAATATTCTGCACGAAGTATATGCTGCTAACTGAAAACGGCTATCATTTATTTCTATTGACAAAAATAGTCTATGTCTATTGCGTACAATATGTTGTATCGTGCACAATGTGTCGTGTGCAACATGTGTGCATTGTGAAATGACTAAATCAAGCTGCTTAACACTTGCATCACCTCCCATACTCACCTGTTTATCGGTTTTTTTTCAAACCACTGCTTCTGTGATTCTCAAGAGCGTAAGACCCTGTTCGTCACCACAGTCCCCACGCTGTACTGCAGAGCTCGGGGACACCACTGTTACTAAGCATAGGTGCCCAGCATTAGCTGGAGTAAGAAGGTTACAGGGCTGCACCGTAATCCCCAGTAAACCACTTAAAGAATAAGGTAAATAACTGGAGCTAAAAAGTCAACAGAAAAAGTAAAACTCAAATTCAAAACAGAAGAAAAGAGGAACAGCGTAAAAAAAAAAAGTGAAAGAGGCCAAAGCCATCATTACAGTAAGTGTTAGATGAGAACAGGAGCGGCATTAAACATAGCACAGAAGACACGGAGAACCTCAGAATCAAAAAATTCTTTGAGTGAGGTATGGTGGCTCACGCTTGTAATCTCAGTAGTCAGTAGGCTGAGGCAGGAGATTCCACAAGTTCAAGGCCACCCTGGGCTACATAGCGAGAGCCTGTCTAAATAAATAAATACTTTTGAAAAAGCAACACCCAGCAACACACTCTCACAAGAGACACATTTTGAATAGAAAGACATAGAGCATGAAAGCAAATGGATAGAAAAAATATATACCATGTAGACAGCAAAAGAAGCTGCAGTGGTAATGGTAATATCAGATAAAGCAGATGTCAAAAATGTATTATTAAAGACATAAAGGGTCACTTCACTATGGGAAAACAGTCAGTAATCGGAAGGTATGACAACCACAAACATGGGTAAGTCCAATATAAAGCTTTAACACACATGAAGCAAAAATTTACTGAATTAAAGCAAAAGTAAGCAACTGTGATTTTTCCTGAAGACTGTAACACCCCATCTCCCAGTGACAGGTGGAACTAATAAAAACATCAGTAAATGATCTGAATGACAGTAGATGATCTCTACAAACTACAGTAACATTATATATATATATATATATATATATATATATATATACACATACACATATAACCATATGCACCATTTGCCAGCACGCATTGCATGTGGGGCCTTCAAACAGGTGTGAATAAAGTCAGAGACTGAGAGAGTACATTTGCTGATCACTTTACTATTGTATTAGAAATCAAAAGTCATAGTGTAAACTGGGAAGCCACAAATGTTTGGAAGTCAAACAAATGCTTCAGGAGTCAAAGAAGATATCACAAGAGAAATGAGGAAATATTTTTAGTTGAATGATAATGAAAACCTAACCTATCGAAGTATATGGGAGGAGCTGAGTGTGGTGGCACACGCCTGTAATCCAAGCAGTTGGGAGGCTGAAGTAGGAAGATTATTGTGAGCTCAACACCAGCCTGGGCTACAAAGTGAGCTCAAACCCAGCCTGAACTGCATGGTGAGACCCTGTCTCAAAAAGACCGAACAAAACAAAACAAAACACTCAAAGTATATGAGAAGCAGCTAAAGCCAGGCTTTGAGGGAAATTAATAGCTTTTAATCATGCATGAAATTGCTGAGGATATGAAGAGGACTGGTCCAAAGACCAGTCTTAAAAGGCTTTCTGTTTAAAGGACAAGACACGTGTCTATGAGTTTATAAAAGAATTCGACAGGCTGTATAGTTGAGAAATAGTCAGTGTGATAAGTGAGCCCCAAAGAGGGGGTATTAATTGCATTTGAAAAAACAGCATCAAGCACAGAATGGTCAAGCAGGGTAAAACACTACCAGGTGGAAAACCACAGGAGGCAAGGGATGCAATTTAAACAGAAATAGGGAAACGTGAAAGCCTACAGAACATTCAGGTAATATTAAGCAGCCTTTGGAACTGAAACCCGCCAGCATGTTACTTTTGCTTTCTGCAGATAATCCTGCACTGCCCCTACCTTTGGGTGGTATCACTTCTCTAACAGATAAGCGAGTGATATTTATCTGGGTCTGAGACAGAATAATCAATATCAAATACCTGTTAACTGGGAGAACTTACTAGGTACCCCTCCACGCCCTTAATTTAAAACTGCTAAGCTCTCACAAAGAAAATGCTGCATAAGCCTCCTAAGAATATATCCAAAGCGCATCTCTTTAAAGAAATCGAACTATGAAGCAAGAACGACTTGATTTTTTTCTTTTTTTGGTACTGGGGATCGAACTCATGACCTTGCACTTGCCAGGTGGGCGCAGTGCCGCTGAGAACAGCATGAAACAATCCTTTTCTCACGTTCCTTCTCCCCTAGGACTAAACATATCATTCTTTTCGCTCCAGATGTGGAGTCCTGTTGTTTGTTAGGAGTAGTGGTGGGTATCTGTGTGTGTCATTTGTTTTAGTCCATCCTTGTTGGTATAAAGAACTTTTAAAAATCAACTGCGAGAAAACAACCCAATTAAAAAGTCCATGAGAGAAAGAATAACTGAAAGACTTGAATAAACACTTCACCAAAAGTGCTGCACGGATAAGAATCAGGCGTATGACAACAGGTTCAGCATCGTCAGTCATTACCGAAACGCAAATCAAGTGGTAATGACAGCCAGGCGTGGTGACGCCACCTGTGGTCCCACCAATCAGGCAGCTAAGGTGCTAGCATCACATGAGCCCAGGAGAGGCAGAGACCAGCCTGGGCCACACAGCAAGACGCCACTGAAGAAAAGGAGAACACATACACATCCACACGCACACACACTCGCAATGAGATGTCGCTCTCCGTGCAGTAGAATGGCTACGATAAGGAAAATTCGCAACACCAAGCGCAGTGAGAATATAGAGAAAAGGAAACTCCTACCTTGCTGCTGCACACATAAAACACTAAGGCCATGAGCATTTGGCTTTTTTTTTTTTTTAATGCAGTCAGCCCTGCAGACTCAACCTTGCCGTTCCTAGGTACTTACCCTAGAGAAACCAACAGATATTCAAACCGAAATACCTATTGTGCTTCTGTTCAGGCTTGGTGATTGCTGGGAACAACCCCGCGTGCTTCAGCTGCTGAATGGATAGACTGCGGTGCCTCCGCACCAGTGAATACTACACAGCGATCGTTATAAAAACGAACGGTCCACACACGAACAATGCGGATGGGTTTCAAAGGCCTCGCGTTGAGTGAAGGAAGCCAGGCTCACATGGTGGCATTCTGGAGGATTCCATTTACACAGCCTTCCCCAAAAGACAAAAGGCCTACGGTGAAGAATGGGTCAGTGGTTGCCAAGGGCTGACAAGGAGAAAGAGCGCAAAGGAATGGCGGCGGGTACTGGAAACGATCTGTGTGCCGGCGGGAGGGAGCTATACCAATCGACACCGTGTTACAACAAGTAGAACTGCCTCAAAACAGCAGTGCTGGTGAATGTTAACATGTTAAATAAAATTATTTTATAGAAGCTCAGTAAATAAGGTCTACTCATTGACTTGGTGATTCGAGAGTTATTGAGACCCACTGCCATTAGACTGAGGTCTCAGTTGAGAAATAATTCTATGAAAGCTGAATACTTGTTGCTGAATGGACAAAGATCATCTTCAAGTTCTCCATAATTTCTTGTATGTGGGCAGTGGTTCTGTTGTGTGGAATCTCTCCACTTACCCTCTGACCTGCAGAGAGGGAAGGAAATTCTCATTTCATGATACGAAACTAACCGGAAGGGAGAAGGGGGAAGGTTATAAAAGTATTTGAAGTTGGGCACAGTGGTGCTTACTTGGCCTCCCAGCACTCTGGGAAGCTGAGGCAGGAGGATCACAAGTTCGAGTTCAGGCTAGACAACTCAGCAGTTTAGTGAGATCTGGTCTCCAAATTTAAAATGAAGGTTGGGAGACGGATGTCACTCAGTGAGATGAGCTTGGGTTCAACCCCCAGCACTGAAAAATAAAAGGCAGCTTCCCTCCAAGGAGCAATTAAACAGCTAAAGAATCTAATGTGTTCCTAAAATAAAGGTGGGCAGGTCTGAGTAGTAACTGTTGGGAGCCTGGGCCATCACAGACTTGTCTAGGCAGACCTGGCCTCAGAAGGAAGCACTGCAGAGCTGACAGCTAAGTCAGTGCCGGAGAATTCCAGGGGAGGGGCATGTCTACTAGTCATTAAGAGCACGCACTCTGGATTCAGTCTCCCTGGGTTCGAATGCCAGCCCTGCTGCTTGCTAGCTAAAAGACCTAGGGCAAATAAACTCATCCCTTGGAACTACCTCAACTTTTCCATCAGTAAAACAGAAACGACAAGAGTATCTACTTCAGAGGGTCACTGGAATATTAAATGAGTTAATATATGTAAAGTACTTAGAATATATTATTCTATGTGGTGCATGTATAAATGTAAGCCATCATGAAGCTATCATTATTACTAGCAATACAAATAGCCAAAACCACATTTAACATTTCCTTCAAAATTCCTATGTGCTATCTGAATATTGTGAAGCAAACTGATATCCAATGACTGCAAATTAGTGTTCCAATAATCATATTTTTTTTTCAGCATTGGGGATCAAACTCACAACCTTGCACCTGCCACAGCAGACGCGTAAGCCACTGAGCAAACTCCCGGCCCTGGTTTTTTGAGGCATGGTCACGCTATGTAGCTCAGGTCGGCCTTGCGCTCGCGTTGTAGCCCAAGCGGGCCTCAAACTCACAACGCTCCTCCTACCTCAGCCTCCTGAGTGCTGGGATTAAAGGCGTGCGCCACCACACCCGGCTCAATAGTCATATTTTTTGATGTTATGATTATGCTACAGTTTGGATGCTGAATGTCCCCCCCAAAAGCCCATGTGCTGAAGGTCTGTCCTGGGTGGCAGTTTTGGGGGTGAGGCCTTGTGGGTGGGCCTCAGGGGCAGGGATTACAGGAGCCCTGGCTCTTTCTCCTCTTTTGTTTCCTGGCTTTGAGGTAAGCAGCGCTGCTCTGCTCCCATGATACACTGCTCTGCTCCCATGAGGCACTGCTTCTGCTCCCATGATGCATTGTTCTGCTCCCATGATGCACTGCCTCACCCAAAGCACTGAGGCCATGTGACCCAAGCACCAAAGCTGTAAGTCAAAACAAATCTTTTCTTCTTTACTATCTCAGGAGCTCTGGCTTAGTGTCAAGGGACTCATAGCATAGTTGTGCATTGCTAGGGTCTCTCAGGGTTGTCCAGGCAGACAGTGGCTTTTAGAGGGCACTTGGGCTTGCAGGCAGGGCCTGAGCCACCAGAGTGCGGCAGGGAAAGAAGCCGCCATCTATAATCCACCCTCAAAGTGGGCACTCTGCATTCTAAAAATTCATGATTCAAATGGCATCTCTGTGATATCACTGGATGGACGGACAGATGTTTGGATGGATAGATAGGGCTTTAATATGGTTGTATAAATCAGATTTTTAATGAATTGCTTAATTCGAATAGGAAGAAGTCTAATTTTAATATTAATATTAAAATTAATACCTGCTGCATATGGTGGTGCATGCCTGTAATCCCAGCACTCAGGAGGCTGAGGCAGGAGACTCACTGCAAGTTCGAGGCTAGCATTAGCTACCTAGTGAGTTCAAGGTCAGTCTGCACTACCTATCAAGACCCTGTCTCACAAAGTAAATAAGTAAATAAGTAAATACATACATACATACATACATACATACCCCACCTCAATATGTACCTTTAACCAAACACAGTTGGTTAAAAACCAAAGAGTCTGACCTGGGAAAGAGGCCCTCCACTGTAGATTTGCTGAAATCCCCCCACCTAATCCATGTGCTTTCCAAAGCTCGCCATCCTCCAGCTGTGCGCTGTCCGGGATCCCCTCCCTCCTTACTCCTATCTGGGCAGGTAATGGAGCTCGAGAAGGCCACCGGGGTGGAGTGGGCTTCCAGGCAGCGCTGGGGGCGTCCGGAGCTCCCAGCCACGGTTCAGGAGCAGCCAGTGCTGCTCAAGCGACTTCAGATTCGATTCAGCAGAGGAGAAAGCTGGCGAGCACAACGAGCAGTGAAAGCCATGGCCTGGTTTCACCCACAGAGCGTTTCCAAAGTCCAGACCCTTAGCGGGGGTTCCACAGCACGAGACGGGAAATTTCCCGTGAATTCTGTCACCAAAGACTTCATCAGACTGGGGACGCAGCACAAGCAAAACCCTCACAAGTGACCGTTTTAAAGTAATCTGAGTTCCCGTACCTCTACAATTTAGCTAAGGAGTCCTTAGGATAGTATCAATAATTGCTTTCAAAGCTTTCATATTCTTACCAATTGTCACTTTGTAACATTTGAGGGAAGTTTGAAAGAGACACTATTTTCTATACTTCCACTTCTTGGAATTTTTTTTTTTTTTTTTTTTGAAACAGGGTCTTACTATGTAGTGCAGGCTGGCCTTGAACTCGCTATGTAATCCAGGTTGGCCTCGAACTCACAGTGATCTTCCTGCCTCAGCCTCCTGAGTGCTAGAATTATAAGCGTGTGCCACCACACCTGGCAAAAGAACTTTTTGCCTCTTTTGCTTTGGAAAACTTCTGTCGGAACCAGAACTGGTGGCTGGGCCCCATGTGGCCCCTGCTGGCTTCCTCGGGGAGCTTGGGAGGTGTTTACACAGGACACGTGTGTATCAGCATCTATCCAGCTCAGTATCGGGTGACCATCTCCCAGACACTGGGCCGTGTACACTGCGCAGCGCAGACACGATTTAATCCAGGCTGGACAGGAGCCCTCCGGTGCCAGGCGCTAATGCAGAGGTCGTGTCGGCAACTTGTCTACAAGCTGCTTTGCCTCCTGGCCAGCAGCAGAGCTTCTCGGGGCTTCAGATTCCATCAGGCCAGCGTTCTGTCAAGGGTCAGGCCGGGTCCGGAAAACCAGTCCTCAGAAAGGGCTCCCACGCTGCCTGGGTTCCAAGCCCCGAGAACAGCAGGGTGAGTCAGAGACAGCACCCACCAGGGGCTCCGTGACCTGTGGGCTGCGTGACCCTGGCAGGTGGCCTGATCACCCACATGACCCACCTGCCTTCGCTGCCCCTGGGAGGACAAACGTTAATGCACACAAAACAGCTGATACGATGCCCAAAGCAAGTACGAGGTTAGCACTAGCACCACACAGGCTGGGCATCCCGTGGTTGAAATACTTGAGACTAGAAATGTTTCAGTGTTTGGAGATTTTTGAATTTTGGAATGTATATATAGACTTTACCCACAGAGGGTAAAATCCTTTATCTGAAAAGCTGAGATACAAAATACTCTGAAATCCTAAAGTCACACTGACTTTCAAAAAGCCTCAGATTTCAAACTAAGTGAGGTGGTGCATGCCTGTAATGCCAGCACCCTGGAAGGCTGAGGCAGGAGGATCACAAGTTCAAGCCCAGCTTGGGCAACTTAGCAATTTAGTGAGACCCTGTCTCAAAAAGGAAGGAAGGGGTTAGGCTGTAGTTGTAGGTTCGATCCCCAGTACTACCAAAACAATTTTTCAAAAAAGTTTCAGACTTCAGAGGACTTCAAATTTTGAGATTAGGGAGGCTTAACCTATAGTTCATCATTGTAAATATTGTTTCTAACAGCAAAAGGGAGGCCGAGGCAGGAAGATTGGTGTACCTACGAGGTCAGCCTTGGCTACAGTGAGTTCAAGGTCAGCCTGAACTATATAGGGAGACCCTGTCTCAAAAAAAAGTTACTGTTCATTATAGCAAAAGCAATAATTCTGTGTAATTAAGGGTCAGCAACACTTATCGAACAACTTCTGAAAATACTGTGAAAGGCATTGCCCACGAGAGACCCAAATTAGAAGACCCCATTCCTGTCTCCAGCACCCCTGGTCAGGGGGAAGAGATGGGACAGGAAGCTTCAGACAGAGCAGGGCTGGATACAACGAGGCCTGGGACCGCAGCCTGGCCTGCGGCAGGACGGACAGAGGCCTGGGACCTCCGCCTCCACCTGCAGCTCTCTCCCGAGAAGCCAGCAGCACCGGCTTCCTGCTGAGTGCCGAGGGGCACTGCTGGCCTCAGCGACAGAAAGGTGACCTGGCAGGCAGGCAGGACCCTCAGTCCTGGGCAGCTACCTTCCCTGTAGGAAGGGGGTTCTGCTAGCGGGTCTTCCACTCTAGTAACAAGATGAGCGGGGTGGGCTTCTCCCCCCACTACACGGTAACTCGTCATCTAGAGATCAAAGCAGGCTGTGGGAGGGGTCGGCTGGCATGGGGAGGGGACATAAAAAGGAGCAAGTTGTGTTCTCTACCAGAACCAACTCCCCATCACTAGGCGCTGCAAACACAGACTCAAAAATAAAAATCTTAGCCGGGCGTGGTGGCGCACACCTCCAATCCCAGCCCTCGGGAGGCTGAGGCGGGAGGATGGCTTCACGTTTGAGGCCAGCCTGGGCTCCACGGTGAGATCCTGTCTCAAAAAGCCAAAAAATAAAAATAAATAAATAAAATTAAAATCTGAAAACAAATCAGGCTGTGATTCTGCCAATACTCAAGTACTACTAACCATGGTCGCTGTCTGAATGACATCACTGGAGGTCAGGGGGCCTATTCATTTAGACGGTGGGCCTAGCCTCTGACCCTGGAATGTTGGACATTCTTGCTTTCTTTAATGATTTAAACTAAGGGCAGCACCAGACCCATGGCCACCCTGTGTCCACCACACTCCAGGAGGGAGTCTCCTTCCAGCCAGGTGCGGTCCCCAGGTCACAGATGAGGGGAGGGGACAGAGGTCTCTTCTCCACTCCCGCTGGGTTCCTCTGCTGCATCTGGGTCCCACTGGGTGGGGGTGGGGGCCCCAGCGAGGCTCTTTCCACGAGGCGTGGCTCCATCCCATAATGAGCACTCCGTGTGGCGCTGAGCAAATTACACATAGAATGTTTGCATCATTTTATCTTTTCCATGATACTAGATGAATGCTGTTTGGGTAAAAAAAAAAATCTACCTGGGCTGTAGGATTTTGCAATCAATCCTATATAATATAAGGTACAACAACCTTTTGCTCAAAAATGCGCGGGAAGAAACCTCGGCTAAAAGCCTCCCGGGCCGTCTGCAGGAAGGCGCGTGGATGCCACTGTCTCACCCGAGCCACTCCGTCAGCATCCGAGGAGAGGAGAGGGGTCGCGTGCGGAGGTGCCGCACGCTCTGTCCTTTAAAGCCCTGGCCCTCGGCCCTCCCGGCCCATCCGCAGCCGGTACGCCGCCCTGGCAGCAGGGCTCCGGCTTCCTTCCCATCCCAAGACTCCGCTCTCATCTGGGTCAGTCACGCCCCCGAGCCCGCTCCAGCAGAGCTGGCCCTGCCACAAGCTGCGGCTCTGAGCCTGGCTCCGCCAGGGTTACCAGGAGCAGCCGCACCCCCAGACACACCGGTCTCCACGGGGTTCTCCACGGGGCCGGAGTGACGTTCAGAACCAGGCCTTAAAAAAGTGGCACCCACTCTTGCTTCCAGCCAGGATGGAAAAAGAACTGGGTTGAACATCTTAACCTTAAACACCTAACAGGAGCAGACAAAACACAAGTGGCGATCTAAAAATATGGTGTGTATTTACATTTTTTAAACATTACAGTAAGAGATGTGGGCATTAATATCCTTCTAAATACTCCCCCTCTTCCGACGCATGTATCGTGTGGTGTTCCGAAGCAGTTCTGGAGTCCGCTGGGGAGAAGAGAAAGAGAAGGCGGACGAGGAAGAGAATCTAGACGCACGCCTTAGGTCTCCCACAAAAATGAACTCGGACTGGGTAACAGGGAAACTAGAGATTTTTGAGCTGAATTAACATAAAAGCGGCACACAGAATTTGTGGACGTAGCCACAGCAGAAATTTCTGTCCCTAAGCACCCGCACAGAAGGGAGGCAGGTGGAGCTTCTACCTTCAGAAATCCCAGCCTTCAGAAGCACAAAATAGGACTAAGAGAGAAAGGGAACAGCAGAGGTCAGAGCAGAAATCTGCGAAATGGGAAGAAGAGCGCAAGGAAAACTCATAAAACTGAATGATTGTGCTTCGAGAAAATAAAACTGCCAAACTTGTAGTCAAATTTATCAAGAAAAAGAGACTACAAATATGATTATCAGTAATAGAAAAGGGACATCGCGACAGATCTAAGCTATTAAAGTGATAAGGGAATGTTGAGAAAGAAATTCTTGCAGCAATAATTTAGTTGTATATACAAATTCTTTAAAGAAAAAATAACTACAAAAGATCATGCAAGAGGAAACACACCATCTATACAGCCCTCTATTAAAGGAACTGAATTTATAGTTTAAAAATCTTACTAAAAGTCAGATGCAGTGTACTCTTCTAATCCCAGCTACTGAGGAGGCTGAGGCAGGAGGATAGCAAGATCAAGGCCAGCCTGGTCAGTTTAGTTAGATCCTGTCTCAGAATTTTAAAAAGGCTGAGGTGTAGCTCAGTGGTAGAGTTCTTGTCTAGTGCACACAAGGCCCTGAATTCACTCCCTAGTACCTAAAAAGGAAAAAAAAGAAATCTTTCCATAGATCTCTAGTGAATTCTAATGAACATTTCCAGTAAAAATAATACTAATTGTACAGAAACTCACCAAGATAATTAAAAAGCAGAAAGTATTTCTCAACTCATTTACTAGACCACTATTGTTCTGCTAAAATCAAACAAATATATTAGAAATAAAGACAACTACAGATCATATCCTTTACTGGAGTAAATGTCAATCTTCTTAAAACTTTAGCAAATCAAAGGCTTATACAGAGTATATTTTAAGATCTTTGCTTAGTCCAAGAATGCCGGGTTGGTTTAAACATTCAAAACTCAATGTAACCCATGCTAGTAGATTTTTTAAAATGTGAAGCTCTCAATAGAGGTAAAAAAGGCATTGGACAATATCCAATATCCATTCCTGACCAGCACTCAGCAATCTAGGAATAGATAGGACTCCCTCTGTCCGGCAAAGGGCAGCCCCAGAATCCCACAAGCGTCTTACTATTCAATATTGTCCCAGATGTTCTAGTCAGAGCAACAGGCAACAAAAAGAAATACAAGGTATGTGATTAGTAAAAATAAGTACAACTATCTCTCTTCATAAGTGATGTGATTACCCAATTAGAAAATCTGGCGGAATCTATGAAAAAGCTACAGCACTCATAAGTGACTTGTCAAGGTTGTAGAATGGAGGATCAACACATGAAGTCAACTATTTCTGTACACCTGCACTGAACAATGGGAACTATTTCTAATATCATGCAAATATGAACTGGTTAGGGCTGAACATGATGCAAGCTACTCAGCATCTGTATGCTGGGAAGTGACATTGCTTTTACTCTTAGAAAACACTACTGAAAAATCAAAGACCTAAGGAAATAGACAGATGCATTTTGTCCATGGATTGGAATTATTAAGCAGCAATTTTCCTGAAGAAAAATTAAATCTATCAATTCAATGCAACTGCAATCAAAATCCCAGCAGGATTTCTGTAGCAATTGAAGAACAGGTCCTAAAAATATATAGAAATGCGAAGACCTAGAATAGTCAAGACAACTTTGAAAAAGAGCAACAAAGCTAGAAAACTTACACTATTGGACTTAATTATTACAAAGCTACAGTATTTGAAATAATGGGGTAGTGGCGTAAAAGGGTCAGAAGAGGGTACTGAGAAACAGACCCAGATGTACATGGACAACTGATTTTTGAAACACATAAAAGGCAATTCAGTGGGAAAGGACAGTCTTTCCCATAAACCATGCTTGAATAATTATATATATGAACAAAACAAGTTTCAATCAATATATTGCACCATCCACAGAAATTAACTCAAAGTGGGTCACAGACCTCACGATAAGATGGAAAACTATAAAACGTCCAGAGGAAAATATAAGAGCGAATCTTTGAGAGGTTAGCTGGCCAATGATCTGAGCTATAACAAGTAAACTCCAATTTATAGAAGAAAAAATGGTAAGATGGAGTTTATCAAAACTAAGAACTTCAGTTTTCCAAAAGATACTATTAAAAGTCAGGTGTGGGTGGCCATGCCAGCCAGGGAGCACCAAGAAGGAGGCCCCGCCCCCCTGTCACCACCACCTCCCCGCCCTGTGAGCCAGCCAGCATGTGGGCTGGGAGAGAAGAAACCCACCCACACACTGTGAGCAACTAGCTGATGCTGCGGAGCACAGGCTGAGAGGATAACAACCGAAGTGAAGAAACAGCCCAACAGCTGTATTGTTTGATTGACTTTGCAAGCCCAAAGCCAGTAGTCTGAGCAACTATAAAAAGTTAACAATATGCAATATAACAACCACTGTGGATTTCCTACTGTCTCGTTGTTTCATCTTATTGTTTTATTCCCTTAAAATAAATAAAAAAAAAAACCAGGTGTGATGGCATCTCCCTGTAATCCTAGCACCAGCGAGGCTGGGCCAGGAGGATTACCTGGAGTATGAGACCAGCCTGTAGTACGTAATGAACTTAAAGACAGCCTGGATACACAGTGAGACCCTGTCTCAAAAACAAACTAACAAGAGATTTTGCTAAAGAGAGTAAGAAGACAAACCACAGGACAGGTAGAAATGTTTGCAAATCAAAGAACTCATATCCAAAATATATGAAGCACTCTCAAAATTCAGTAAGAAAGAATCTGATTTTAAAATGAAGCAGAAGATCTGATCAAGGCTTCACCAAAAATGATACAAAGATGACAAATAAGCATATTAAAAGACGTTCGACATCATGTCACTAGGGAAATGAAAATTAAAACTGAAATAAATGATCAGCTCACATTCATCAGAAGGCCTAAAAAAGACTCACCATACCAAGTGTTGGTGAAGACAGGGAGGGACTGGAACTTGGACACACAGTTCTGGGAATGTAAAATGGTACAACCCCTTGCATGATCCAGCAATTTCACTCCTGGGTATTTACCGGAAAAAATGGAAGCTACACCCATATAAAGACTTAGACACAGGCTCAAAGCAGTTTTATTTGTAATAGCTCAAAACTGAAAACAGCCCAAATGTCTACCACCAAGCAAGGGGTTAAACACTGTGGTTTGTCCGTACAATGGCTCCCTGAAAAAAAAATATCACTGATACAGGTAACGAGATGGATGGATCTCAGAATAACGATGATGGGCAAAAGAAGCCAGAAAATAGAGTTCCTACTGTGTGATCACACCTACATGAAGTTACACACAGTGCGAACTAATCAACGGGTCCGTGGTTGGAAGGGAAAGGAGAGGGGCCAGGCTGACAAAGGGGCATGCAGACACCTCAGGAGGGGGTGAACATCTCCGTTCATCTTGATTGTGGTTCTGGTTTTGCAGCCATATATGTACACATGTTAAACCTTAGCAGCCTTCTCATTTAAACGTGTTCTGTTATGGTTAGGAAGTTTAATCTTGCAGGGTGCAGTGGTGCACGCCTGTAATCCCAGCGCGCTGGGAGCCTGCGGGAGGAGGATGACAAATTTGAGCCCAGCCTGAGTAATTTGGTGACTTAAGACTCTGTCTCACCAAAACAAAACAAAATGAAACACATCTAAATTTTAGAAGTGTTAAAGGGCTGGGTATATAGCTCAGTGCACAGACCCTGGGTTTAATCCTCAGTATGAAGAAGGAAAAGGAGGAAGGGGAAGGGGAAGGAAAGGAAAGAAAAGGAGGAAGAAAAGGAGGATAAAGGAGGGAGGGAGGGAGGGAGGGGAGAAGAAAAATATATTTATTTCTTAATTCCGGAAAACTGACTGAACTATTAGAAGGTATCCAAAAAATCCTGCATAGAATGAGGCAGGATGTTAAAAATGAGAAAACACTCAGTTTGGCCAAAGAAAGGAAAAAGATAAATCGA